>PVHX01005661.1:92898-109637 GCA_004024805.1 Geosciurus inauris | reverse complement strand
AGTAAATAAATAAACAAACAAATAAATAAATAAATGAGATATGTTCCAAGGAAAATGTGAAGTTCTAAAATAAGGCAAAAGATGATAAGAAAGGAGGGAGATCCTAATTGTCTTAAAAGACCGTTTTCCTTCTTCCTGATTTGCTCTGAACATGGTCCAAAGATCAAAAGTAAACACCCAGTTCTATCCATTGGGGATACTGCAAAAACTTTGGCCAAGTGTGGTCTGAAGTGTCAAACAAAAATAAACAATCATATGAACAAAAATCAGTTAAGGTAAAGAAGATATATAAAAAGAATATCACTGCATGGACAGGAGTGAAGCAAGAAAGAAAGGCCCTGTTAGGACAATAGGCATAAAGAAACAATGAGCCAAAGATGAGGAGGGGCCAGAGGAAGATGAATAAATGACTATCCTGTAATGTTGTAAGTGGAGTGTGCTGGAGCCATTGTTTTGCTAAGAAGGTAATTATTGTTTGGATATGATGTGGTCCCAGAAGCTCCTCTGTTTATGCAAGTATGCAGTGTTAAAATGATTAGATTATGAGAGACGTAAGTTAATTAGTGCACCCTAATTTGATTGGTAACTATAGACACGCATGGCAAGACTGGAGGAGGTGGGCTACGGAGGACTGGCTCTAGAAGGGTTCATCTTCCCTGTAGCCCCTTTACCTCTCTTTCTCCGCTCCTGGCTGCCACAAATTGAGCATAACTTCCCTACTGTGTCTTTCCACCATGATGTTCTGCCTTATTTTAAACCCAGAGTAATGATCTGCTGCCATGGACAAAACCTCTGAAACTGTGAGCCAAAATAAACTTTTGCTCCTCCAAGTTGTGTTTTTCTTGTTTGGGTATTTTGGTCACAGCAATTCAGAGTTGACTAATACAGATGTAAATTCAAGTACAGCTCAATATTAGCTTCCATAGAAGACCTGTGCAGATTTTTGTGTGGCTCATAAGATTCTCTGTAAGAAAAACACTTTTTTAAAAATGCATGCAATAGCTTTTGGAGAAGCCACAATGTACAGTTTTGATTTTAAATCTTTGGCTATTGAATGTCTATAAATATTTAATGGTTTTTAAAATTTCTTGACTTGTGTATGTAGTACTGCAAAGTTGTAGGAATCAGTGTCAATAATAAATTTTGAAATTATGAACTTTAAAAAAAATTGTACTAATATTATGCATAAAAACATAAATGGTTCTGCTTATCCAAGAGCATAGGAGATCATTCCATTTTCTAAGATCTTCAATTTCTTTCTTTAATGTTCTGTAGTTTTCATTGTAGAGGTCTTTCACTTCTCTTGTTAAATTGATTCCCAAATATTTTATTTTTGTCTTTGAGGCTATTGTGAATGGAGTAGTTTTCCTAATTTCTCTTTCAGATGATTCATCACTATGTATAGAAATGCATTTGATTTATGAGTGTTGATTTTATAGCCTGTTACTTTACTGAATTCATTTATCAAATCTGGAAGTTTTCTGGTGGAATTTTTTGGATCCCCTAAGTATAGAATTATGTTGTTAGCAAATAATGATAATTTGAGTTCTTCTTTTCCTATTTGTATCCTTTTAATTTATTTTGTCTGTCTAATTTCTCTGTCTAGAGTTTTATGTTGAACAGCAGTGATGAAAGAGGTCAGCCCTTCTTGTTCCCATTTTTAGAGGGAATGCTTCCAATTTTTCTCCATTTAGGATGATGTTGGCCTTGGGTTTAGCATGGATGGCTTTAACAATGTTGAGGTATGTTCCTACTATCCCTAGTTTTTCTAGTGTTTGGAATATTACTCTGCATTAAAAGAGAATAAAATTATGGCATTTGCAGGTAATTGAATGGAGTTGGAGAATATCATGCTAAACGAAGTAAGCCAATCCCCCAAAACCAAAGGCCAAATATTCTTTCTGATAAGTGGATCCTGTTCCATAATGGGGGGCTGTGTGGGAAGAATGGAGGAACTTTGGTCAAAGGGCAGGGCGGGGAAGGGAGGGAACATGGAGGCAGGAAAGATGGTGGAATGGAATCATTGCCCTAGGTACATGTATGACTGCATATATGGTGCAACTCTACATCATGTACAACCAGAGAAATGAAAAGTTGTGCTCCATTTGTTTACAATGAATCAAAATGCATTCTGCTGTTATGTATACCTAGTTAGAATAAATAAATTTTAGAAAATAAATAAATTTTAGAAAATAAATGAAATAATTATTAATGAGCAGATAAAAAGTAAACTATTCAATGTGACTTTTTATTTTTATAAAATCTTATAAAAAAGTTCATGGAAATAATGGGTATGCAGACACTTTATACTACCAAGGAAATAGGAAATATTGTTGTAAGTATCAGAATCTTTCATATTTTATTCAGATAAAATATATATATAGATACACACATACATATGGCCTTTTTATTATCCTCATCTGCAGTCATATCTGAGACATAGATTTGTTAATCTGAGTCTGAGTTTCTAAATTCTAATTACTTACTGCCTCATGTATATATGGAGGCACAATTGGGAACCTATAAATGAATCAAATCTGTCTTATGAACTACTTATGTGAGTGCACAACAATTTACAAATAAATTTCCAGAGCTACATATTTCATTATTATTAATATGTACCATGAGTTTAAGTGACTTTACAAGGAAGGTTGGTGTCTGACACTCAGTAAACAGGATATAAATGCAAACTATCATCATTAACATTAGCATTATTATTAAAATTATCAATTGTTGCAACTAGTTTTCATAAGAAGTAAAATTTACTATATATGTAGATGCATCTATTCAAATCAAGAAGTAACTTGGTTTTTGCGATCCCTAAACAACTTTTGGCAAAAAATTTTTAAACTTACATTTCTTATTATTACTTCTCAATTGTGGTTAACCAGTATGTCCATTTGGATTAGTTAGAGCTGGGAGTAATTTCACATTTGCAGTCTATTAAGCCAGTTACTGTTTTGAGAAATCTCAATATTTTTGCAGGATACCCCTGCAAATAAGTTTTGCCAAAAATAATAATATATGAAATAAAGTCACCCTCTACTTTGATATTTCTTCAGTCATCTTCTGTTTGATTTTTTTGAGGAAGATCGAATATTTACAGTGAGATGGAGTATCAATCTAAATCCTTTACAATATGAATATCATTTCGAACGAATTCATTTAAAATATTCCGTATTTGGGCAGTCATCATCTGATTTATTTCTTAGAGAGTCTTATAATACTGACAAGATGTCTTCCAATTCATTTAACATGCAAGTATTCTGTAGCCACTAACAATACAAATTCCTCATTCAACTCTAACCATATCTATGGAAACTGCACATTCCATTCTCACTGATTAAAATCCAAGGCTAAGAATAACCCCTGATAATTGCTTAGTTATTCAATCTGCTTTCTGACTCAGTGTTCTACTGAGATTCTTATTGAAAGGTCAGCAACTCATTTCCAATCTATTTCATTAAATACAAAGATAAAGTAACTTTATATTATTTAGTAAGGACAAGGCACATAATCACAAAGTGAAAGGTGTTAATATCTATTTTTACTTAGTATGAATTGCAGCATTTGCTCATCTTTTAACAGGACTTTAATTGGCATTTTAATAAGAGTAGCTCATAAAGCAACTGCATGGTAAAGAAGACAATAGCCAGAAAGATTTTCCATTGTTAAAGAATTCTTTTAATCATCTGAAAGTGAATAAGGCTTAAAATAGGTTTCTTTTTCTTTTTTTTTTTCGTGGTACTGGGGATTGAACTCAGGGGTACTGGACCACTGAGCCATATCTCCAGCCCTATTTTGTGTTTTATGTAGAGACAGGGTCTCATTGAGTTGCTTAGCACCTTGCCCTTGCTGAGGCTGGCTTTGAACTCGTGATTCTCCTGTCTCAGCCTTCCTAAGTACTGGTATTACAGGCTTGAGCCACCGTGCCCGGCTTTAAAATAGGTTTCTTAATGCTAATTTTATACATTTGAAATCAGTTGTAAGATTAGCTTTTCATAGTTTCAGCAGACCAAGAAGTCATTGAGAATGTAGCCTCTTGCTAGCAAACTGTACCTAAATTTGAATGAGAAATGAATAGGTTTTCATTCACATGTCCATTTATTGCTTTCCCTACAGAATCTCATTTCTATTTTCATTACAAAATCAAACATCTGCTCCAGCCAGTGCTGGTTAGTCCGTTGAATGGTTAAGATTTGCATCTTGCCTTGGCCACTTAGTAGCTATACTATCAGAAGGTATCAAGTTAATTTTCCTCATGGAACAACCATTATTTTTTTTTTTACACATAATGGAATGATAAAAAACATTTTAGTAATTGACTCATATGTTGCAATGAGCACTAAACAATCTACACAAAAAACTTCCCACTGAGCTGGTTGTGTAGTCAGTGATAATATAGATAGAAGTTACAGCATCGTTATGTTCAAAGAGGGCCCCTTTACAAGTATTCCCTTTATGCTTATAATGAAATAGAGCTTCCTTGAATATCCCCCTCTTCTCTACCCATGCAAACTCTAAGCATTATCTTATACCTCAATTCAGATGTCTCCAGCTTCTCTCAAGAAAATGTTTCTCATTACTCCTGTAAACTTTTATTGCCAATATTATATGCTTTTCATTTTTAAAAAGTCTTTATTAGAATGATTTTTCTTCTCATGTACATTTACATATTCACCTTTTGTACTATAATTTTTAAGATTTTTATTCCTTTTTTGAGTGTCCATTATTGTTGAAAATCTAGTGAAATCAACGAAACCTCTCCTGAAATGTCATATATGTATATGGTGCTATATATGTACCTATACATAGTCACACACAGATACACACACAGATACACACACAGATATATATATCTTTATATATATACTTATACATATATATCTTTATATGTGTGTGTGTGTGTGTGTGTGTGTGTGTGTATATGTGCTTTTTTTACACCTGGTTTCTAGAAAGTCATAGCCCACATCACCTCATTGCATTTCTGTTCCATGAAGGAG
This sequence comes from Geosciurus inauris, assembly GCA_004024805.1. Classification (NCBI taxonomy): domain Eukaryota; kingdom Metazoa; phylum Chordata; class Mammalia; order Rodentia; family Sciuridae; genus Geosciurus; species Geosciurus inauris. The sequence continues at coordinate 104,634 of PVHX01005661.1, read as the reverse complement.
TTTTCTAGGGTCCTATGAGCCCACCCTTAAATATTTCTGTAGAATCTCTGAGTCTCTAGAAAATTCCAAACTGACATATACCTGATTCTGCAAATTCCTTTTACTCAAGATTTCAGAAAAATATAGAAATTGTTATAAAACACTTGGAAACTTCTTGTGAAGCTAATTTGAGACCAGAAAAGTGAGACTGATATTGACTTAAAACAAGTCTAAAGTATTGTTAAGAGTGCTGGGGAAATACATTGGAATATAAAGACATAGTGAGTATAAATAATATTGTGGAAAATTTTATGGTAAATGGAAAAGAGATGTATCAATACCTTGAAATGGAAATACAGAGGAAAGAAGAGTCTACGTGGTTGCCCACCAGAGGGAGATTGACAAGCTTCAAGCACTTCTGTGTGCATGAGGAAAGAGTAAATCAGAACAGTGAATGAGCATACAAATTCTGTGTACTGGATCAAATCAGCAGATTCTGCCTCTTGCTCAATACTTTGTGAGAAAATTGTAAAAGGTCAATAATAATGAGCTATCAGTGGGGACCATAAGACTTCCCATCCCAAAACATATAAAAATAGGTCTATTGTTGGAGATATTTGCTGTAAAAAAATAAGGAAGTGAATGTAATATACTATCCCAATTTTTTCTTTAGGATTAGCACAAGCATCTTACATATAGCAAAACTAAGTATTTTATGAGGAGTTTTACTAATCAGATTGTCTGTTAAAAAACCTAGACAATTTCACTGTATACCAGGAAAAGTTACTCAGCTTATATTAGCTTTACAAGGATTTTTCTCATCAAAGAAAGGCACAAGACTTTTGGAAATTAGTGCAAGAAAGACAGTTAAGAGCCAAAGGAGTGATGGAGTAAAAGTGCCCCCATATCTAATGCACTCATGCAGAAAATTAACTGCTCACCCATCTAGGTCATTACAATGACTTGGGGAGACTCAGGTAGGCTTAGTGATTAGGTTGGTCAAGTAGGAATTCAGAAACCTCAATTTTGTTACTAGCTTTCTGCCTTTTGACCTTTTGAAAAAGTAATTTCAGATCTCATTTTCTCTGGCTCTTAAATAGAATCATACTTGTCCATAAGGCAATTTTAAGATACTTAGATGAATGATGTTTAAATGCAATTCTCTTCTGGTTTGCTAGAAGACCTATATTTCTTTATTTGGAAAGTGTCTTATATCTTTTATTAGCCCTTAACATAAAAAAAAGAGTTTGAAATACAACACTTACAGAAATCTCATTTTTTCCCAATATGTAAACTGAATAATAGAAGTACAAATACAAGGATCAGAAATCAGAATTTAAAAAATCAAATATAGTCATTTATCTCCCCCCAAATGGCAGTGAATAAAGAATTTTTTAAAATCCTAATGTATAATTTTAGATAAAATATGAAAATATTCATTGTATCTAATTTGGTCTAATAGTAATACGTAATACAAAGTATTATTGCTCCCATTGTGTACTTAAAGAATCTGAGAAACAAAAAGTGCAATCTAATACACTGGCTATCAATCAATAAGGGGAAGAGCCAAAATTTAAACATGGGAAAAAAAAGAATTCCAAATCTGGGTTTGACCATTTTGCTAAACTATGCAACAAGTGAGTAGCTTTTCACAATTATTAGGACAAAAATGCACAAGATCATCTCTCAAACATTACCTAACAATTTATTTTTACTCTTTTAAAAACTGGTTAAAATATTCTGTTTTTAATACATGAAATAACATATTTAATTTTTACATTGTTTAATGTTCTGAGCTTTACATGGGTTGGATTATGAAATGAATGAAACAATTTGTTTCTTGCTATTTTCTACATTCTAATCATAAGAGACTCCAATATTTCAGTAACATTGGACATTAAAGGACAAAACAGTGTAGGCAAATACTTAAAATAGCTAAAGTAATCCAGTGTCTAAGACTTACTTTTACTGACATGACTGAGAGAGCCTGCACTTTATGAAAGGTAAACTGACGCTTCATAAAGGTTGTTTTTGTTGCTATTTTGTTTGCTTCAAATTAAAGCTTCACTTACTTAACATGCACATAGCTTTCAAACAAAACTCTGAGAATAATACTTTGAGTTTTATAAATATTCAATAATAGCCAAAATATTTTCATTGCTAGTGTATTTGTGGGGATTCAAAACACAATTGATCAAAACATTTTAACAAAGCAGTGTATATTCAAACTGAATTAGAAACAGAAAATAGTTTTAGAATCACAATTTTTAGCCTATAGCTAATTTAGAGCCATTTTCTTCCTCACTAAAGCTTATCTTCCTACTCTGCTAAGATTTGCTAATAGGTTTAACCAAATATTTATTAAGGTGAATGCATCTCAAAAATTTCTAATAAATTTGTTTCCTGGGTCAGACCATAAATTTCCTTTATTAAATGCTCGTGGATTTTTTTTTTTTTTTTTTTTTTTTTTTTTTTTTTTTTTTTTTTTTTTTTTTTTTTTAGTATTTAAATCCAAATTGGTGGCTCAGATTGCTTCCATTAACCATAGTTTCTAAATCACTTCATCAGAAGAAGGATATTGGTTCTTTGTAAAAGAATATATCATTTTTCTATCTACTTTTGTGTAGAATAAAAATGATTTTGAAGAAATAACTTTACCAAAATGTACATTTTTTTAAAAATTAAGTTTAATATATTTTAACTGATATATAAAGATAAAAAATTAGCAAATATAACTATCTCCTCAAATATTCATGATTTCTTTATGATGTAAATAGATTTGGAGACTATCATGCTAAGCAAAATAAGCCAATCCCCAAAAAACAAAGTTCAGATGTTTTTGCTGATACGTGGAAGCTAAACCTCAATAAGGGGGATGGAGGGAAGAAGAGAAATTCAGTAAATTAGACAAAGGGGAATGAAAGGAAGTGAGGGAGGATAGGAATAGGAAAAAGAGTAGAATAATTCTAACATAATTTCCTATGTACATATATGAAAATACCCAAGTGAATCTCACCATCATGTACACTCACAAGAATGGGGTTCTAATTAGAGTAAGATATATATCATGATTGTATAATTATATAATAATGGATTCTAATTCCATGTATAACTAAAAAGAAACAATTAACAATTCTCTCTTCTAGCTTCTTGAAGTGTGATGCCTTATCATAATCTACAGCCACACTCTTGTACAATATCACACCAGAACTTCTTTATTTTATCTAATCCCAACTCCATACACATTGACCCCCCTGTCCCTATTAAGTCCTCTTCTCTCCTCTCTCCAGTCTCTGATAACCACCAGACTATTCTCAATTTCTATGGGATCAGCGTTTTAGAATTTCACTTATGAGTGAGATTATACAGTATGTGTCTTTCTGTGCCTGGCTTATTTTACTTAACATAATTCTTTCTGTTTCTGTCCAAGTCACAAAATGACATAGTTTTATTCTTTTTAATGGCTGAATTGCATTCTTTTATGTATATATTTTACATTTTCTTCATTTATCAGTTGGTAGACAGGTTATTTTCATTTCTTGGTTATTATGAATGAGTGCTGCAATGAACGTTGGAGTATAGAAGTCTTCAACATTCTGTTCTCACTTCCTTTGGATGTATACCCACAGTGGGATTGCTAGATCATGTGGTAATTCTATTTTTATTTTTTGAAAAATGTCCATATTGTTTTCCACAATGACTATGCTAATTTACGTTCCCACCAACCATGTGCAAAGGTTCCCTTTTTTCTATGTCCCGGCCATAGAAGTATAGCCATTCTTACTGGAATGAGGTGATATATCACTGTGGTTTTGGTTTGCATTTCCCTGACGATTAGTGATGTTGAGCTTTTTCTCATAAACCTATTGGCCATTTTTCTACCTTCCTTTAAGAAATATCTATTTTCCATTTTAAAAATCAGTTTATTTTGTTTTGTTTCCATTAAAGACTTTTTTGAGTTCCTTACATATTCTGCATATTAACCCAATTTTCTGCACAGTTTGCACAAAATTATTTTTCAAAAGACCATAAATATTGCATATATTATTTTTCATTCCAAATTATGCCCAATTGTTTTTTCTATTTTTAATTTTTTATGTATTTATATTTGTTCTTTTTAGATGTACATGACAGTAAAGTATATTTTGACATCTTCATGCAAATGTAAAACATGTTTTATTCTAATTAGCATCTCATTCGTGTGGGTATATGTGATGTGGAGATTCACTGTGTTATATTCATATGTGTACATAGGAAAGTCACATTAGATTCATTCTACTGTCTTTCCTATTCCTATCCCCCACTTCCTACCCTTTACTCAGCTTTGTCTCATCCAATGAACTTCTACTTTTAACCTCCCCCTCATGGTTGTGTGTAAGCATGTGCATATCAGAGAGAACATTCGACCTTTCATTTTGGGGATTGGCTCATTTCCCTTAGCGTTAATGGTCTCCAGATAAATCCATTTACTGGTAAATGTCATAAATCCATTCTTCTTTGTGGCTGAGTAATATTACATTATATATATATATATATACACCAATATTTTTCTTATCCATTCATCTATTGAAGGGCACCTATCTTGGTTCCATAGCTTAGCTAGTGTGAACTGAGATGCTATGAACGTTGATATGGATGCATCACTGTAGTATGCTGATTTTAACTCCCTTGAATGTATATCAAGTGGTGCAACTGGGTTGAATGATGGTTCCATTCCAAGTTTTCTGAGGAATACCCATACTGCTTTCCAGACTGGCTGCATTAATTTGCAGTCCCAACAGCAATATATGAGTGTACCCTTTTCCCCACATTGCCAACATTGCTTACTGCTTCTATTCTTGATAATTGCCATTTTAACTGAAATGAGATAAAATCCCAGTGTAGTTGTAATTCACATTTCTCTAATTGCTAGAGATGTTGAGCATCTTTTCATGTATTTGTTGAAAATTTGTGATTATTCTTCTGTGAAGTGTCTGTTCAGTTCCTTTGCCTATTTTTGATTTTTGTTATTTGTTTTTGTTAAATTTTTTGAGTTCTTTATATATCCTGGAGATTAATGCTTTATCTAAGGTATAGGTGGAAGAGATATTTTCCCATTCTGTAGGCTCTCTCTTTACATTCTTGATTGCTTCCTTTACTATGAAGAAGCTTTTAAATTTGATGCCATCCCATTTATTGATTCTTGATTTTACTTCTTGCACTTTAGGAGTCTTGTTAAGGAAGTCAGTTCCTAAGTTGGCATGATGTAGATTTGGGCCTACTTTATCTTCTTTAGGCACAAGGTCTCTGTTCTAGTGCCTAAGTCTTTGATCCACTTTGAGTTGAGTTTGGTGCAGGGTGAGAGATAGAGGTTTAATTTCATTTTGCTACATATGAACTTCCAGTTGTCCTAGCACCATTTATTAAAGAGGATACCTTTTCTTCAATTAATGTTTTTGGGGCCTTTGTCTAGTATGAGATAACTGTATTTATGTGGGTTTGTCTCTGCATCTTCTATTCTGTTCCATTGGTCTTTATGTCTGTTTTGGTGCCAATACCATGCTGTTTTTCTTACTATAGCTCTTTGGTATAATTTAAAGTCTGATACTGTGATTCCTCCTGTTTCACTTTTCTCTCTAAGGATTGCTTTGGTTATAATGAGCCTCTTATTTTTCCAAATAAATTTCATGATTGGTTTTTCTATTTCTATGTAGAATATCCTTGGATTTTATTTTAGTAGGAATTGCATTAAATCTGTGTAGCACTTTTGGTAGTATGGCCATTTTGACAATATTAATTCTGCCTATCCAAGAACATGAGAGATGGTTCTGCTATCTAAGGCATTCTTCAGTTTCTTTCTTTAGTGATCGGTAGTTTTCATTGTAGTGGTCTCTTACCTCTTTTGTTAGATTAATTCTCAAATATTTTATTTTATTTCTTTTAAGGTTACTGTGAATCAGAGATTTCCTAATTTCTATTTCAGCTGATTCACCATTTGTTTATTAGTAAATTTATTGGTTAACACCTGTTACATTGCTGAATTCATTTATGAGTTCTAGAAGTTTTCTGGTGGAGTTTTGTTTGTTTGTTTTGGGTGGGTCTTGTAAATATAGGATCATGTCATCAGCAAGTAGGGATTGTTTGAGTTCTTCTTTTCCTATACATATTTCCTTGATTTCTTTCTTTTGACTTATTGCTCTGTCTAGGATTTCAAGGACTAATAAAATTGATTAACTCTTAGCCAAGCTAACCAAGAGAAAGAAAAAAAAAAACCAAATTTTTAAAATTTGTAATGAGAAAGGAAATATTACAATGGAAACTACTGAAATATACAGAGTAATCAGAATTTTGAAAATGTATACTCAAATAGAAAATCTTGAAGGCATTAACAACTTTCTAGAGACATATGACTTACCCAAATAGAACCAGAAAGAAAATTTAAACAGATCAATTTCAAGTAATAAAATTGAAGACACCACCAAGAACCTACCAACAAAGTAAAGCCCAGGAACAGGTGGATTCTTGACTGAGTTCTACATACCTGCAAAGAAGAACTAATATTAATTACCTTCAAATTATTCCATAAAATAGAAAAGGAGGGAACCCTTCCAAACTCATTCTATGTGGTTAATATCACCCCGAAACCAAAACTAGACCAAGTCACATTAAGGCAAAATAAAAAGACTTCAGACCAATATTCCTGATGAACAGAGATGCAAAAAGTTCTTAATAAAATACTGCCAAATTGCATACAAAAATACATTAAAAATATAGTGCACCATCATCAAGTGGGTTTCTTCCCAGGGATGCAAGTTTGGTTCATCATACAGAAATCAATAAATGTAATTCATCACATCAATAGACTTAAAAACAAGAATAACATGATTATATCAATAGATGCAGAAAAAGCATTTGCAAAATTCAGCATCCATTCATGTTCAAAACACTAGAAAAACTAGGGGTAGTAGGAACATATTTCAACATTGTAAATGCTGTATATGTTAAACCCAAGGCCAACATCATTCTAAATGGAGAAAAATTGAAAACATTCCTTCTAAACACTGTAACAAGGCAGGGATGCTTTTTTTTCACGGCCTATTCAACATAGACCTTTAAAACAATTATGTTGTTTTGCTTTTCATTTTGAAATCTTGTGTATGTAGAACAAAACCTACTCTTCCCCAAACCTCAACAAAATGCATGTAGGTGTTACTTGAGAGTATGTTCAACTTGCTAGAAATGAAGTATGATCAATATAATTAACCAAAATTATATGCATATTTGACAGACAATGGCTACACTTTGTGTTTATAATAGTACTTATGGATTTTGGACATGTTTGAAAGGCAGAGCATCACAATTTTTAAGCAACTTAAATTACAATATGAGACAGGCATTGGTCTTCCTAGAATAATATACCATATGGAAGATGGCCAGTTAGTCTCTTACTTCAATTATAGATTAGTCCATAAAGCACAATGCACTGGAAATGGAAAACTTTGTTTCTAAAATATACCTTATTTGTGATATGATTACACAGACTGGAGAGATTGAACTCAACAACACAAAAGTAAAAATCAAACAAGAATCATATTTGTTTTCCTTGGAAAACAAGGAAAGTAAGTTTAAAGGAACATAAGATATCATCAAATAAATACTCAGTGACTATAGATAAACTAACAATATGAAAGATGTAATAGACAAAGAAATGTTATTTAAATAAATAGGAAAAGCCATTTAGAAAACATAATGGGGATGAGTTTTATTTTACAAATAATGAATGGAACACAGCCTATATTAAATATATATCTTGAATAATAACAATTCCTTGAACTCCCTAAAGGAGATTCCAGAGTTGAAATGAATATTTATTTCTAGTCTATGAACAAGGACATGTCAGTTTTTATGCTGTATCTGGAAAATTTGACATAAATTTTCATTTCTATTAGATATTAAAACTTCACGCCAGAGTAACAGATAGATGTGCCATTTGTGATTTTATTATTTTATGAAAGGATGAACACTATAAATATACCAATAAATAGGTTAAAGCAAGTTTCTATGACTCCCAGCTATTTCTAAAATTGCAATATTAAAAGTCTTGATTTTTCTTTTACATTGGGTGTTGCTAGTCCTTCAAAGATATTACACTGATATTCTGATTCTGCTCTTCAAATGGACATATTGGGTATTGATCCACCAATTACTCTTGGATTTAGGGAAATAAACTACCATTTTATACAATAAATAATGCTGTACTTTAGGAAGGATTGATGGTTAGTGCTGTTGATGAATTTTATGCTTAACTGCTGCATGCCCTACAATTATTTTCTTTTATAAGAAATTTCTGTAATTTTTGCAAGAGTAGCTTCTTTGCTGTACTACAAATACAGAGTGTGAAGCTGCACACAGAATGGGCATGCATAATACATATTTGTTAGATGTTTTCTATGATCAGTTCATTAAAAAATGCATGGAATTAAAACATCTACATTCCAGTCCAGTCATGCTACTTTAAGATACACAGCATGGGCTAATTTTTCCTCATCTGCATAAAAAGGATAATGATACTTAAATAAGTTGTTATGATAGTAAAAAATTACAATGTATGAGAAACTGCCTTGATAATTCTGAAGTGCTGCAGGGATATGAATGCTTTTGTTATTCAGAATATGTGCTTATCTATACCTGTCCATTTTAAATTACACACTTCATGACATTTTTATGAAATGCTGTGCATTTGTACAAATTATTTTGTTATAATCTGCTTTCATTCATGTAAAATAAATCTCAAATCACTGTCTTAACTATTTTTAGTTAAAATAGTTTATCAAGGTTATTTATAATTTTAAGGGCTATTAAATGAACTGTTGTAAGAACTAAAAATTTGTTAAAAAAATAGCAAGTAGCCCACTCATAGAACAAAACAAGAATTAATAGAGACATACAATCTCTTGAAACATTCTCTATCACAGAAAATGAACTTTTTTACCACCAAAAAACCACAGCACAGTAAGAACAAAGTCAATAGCTATTCCAGGTTCCATAATAGGGAAGTTTAAAATTGGGCACTATCATTTACTGTACTTCTTTCTATGTTTCAGGTAAATGTGACATTGGCCATTTCAGTGTCTTGAAACTACAAGAAAATAATGGGCATATTTTATTCCACTCAATGGAGGTATTAACTTTGGAACTACCTATCTTGGAGAACTGGACTTGAACTATTCAATTAACTGAGGTTTTACTTTTGGTTTCAATTTAACACAGAAGGAATGCTTTCAAGGCAGAAAGCCAAATTACATCTTACAAATATCTTGTCCTTAGGATCAGTGGACTTATGTTCAGAGGGAAAGTTCTGTTTTTCGTTGTTTTTAAAAATGGTAAATAGAAGAATGATTAAAAGGAGGTGCTGTTTTATTTCCCTACTTATCTTCTGACATTCCACACACTCCTAAAAATTATATTCTCAAACCAATCATTATTCAGCAAGTAGTTTTTCTTCTCACCTTCATACTGCCTTAGACTGCTTAGAATCCCTCATGCTATGTGACAGAAATAGCACATGAATCAGGTCCTCCCAACTTATCAGCCCTTCTTGCCTGTCCAGTATCTCCTATTCTCTGTATAAAACAGAAACAAAAAATAATATGGCATTAAGTTTTAAGAATGCACTCATTATACTAACCCTAGAAGAATACATTTTTTAAAGGAAATACAGTTCCATCTCAAAATCACCAATATGAACTCTTGATAACATGGTGTACAAATCAAGGAGATATTCATGAGCAGAAGGATATAACTTTAAATCATTGTCGTGTATATAGAAAGCTAATTTCATTTCTTCTTCTCTTCTCCAACAAAAAAATGAGCTATTGATCCTAATTCCATCAAGAATAAAAATTAATTAAAGGCTACTTATTACATAAAAATTAAACTACCCACCTTAATGATACAGACACATTTTAATAAATCATAGATTAATTTATGATTGAGAGTATCTACCATTTTCCAGTATTGAATGTATTTCCTCTGTGTCTCCAAGACTTTCCTCCTTCAGAAGATGGAATCTTATGTTGTTGCCCTAATTCAACCAGTGGTTTCATGTGATTCTCATTCTTTGAAAACACTGTACTGAACATTAACAAAACAAATTCATATTTTCACCACTGTTCTGAGTATGTATGATTTAATAATTGTGTTTTTACTCTGTGATCTCTCACAAACTATTTTCAACTGTAAATATTACACATACCAGAACTAACATTGTAGAGACTTAAAAAAAAAGGCTATATACTCTGTAGGAAAAAAATTAGGAAGGATATATTCAAGATTACTTTAGAAATTATGAGTTATTTCATTGGTCACGATTCATATTTATAGAATGTAGGTGTAAAATATGAAAGTACAATTTAATTTCTAAAGCTTAAATTAAAACTTGGAAGTGATAAATATTTGCCACAAGTGATAGAAATCTCAAAAAGGTAACTAAAGAAGTCTGCTCTAGTTTTATATTGTACATATTATTGACAATTTTAGGGGTAAAAATCTTGATATGATACTGCAAAATTCTTATATATAAAGTTTAGTTTATGATTTTATATACCCAGAGACATTTTATGGAAGGTACGTTAGTCAATTTTTCCATTAGTATAATAAATACCTCAGGTGCTAAACTTATAAAGAGAAAAAAGAATTTTGGGTTAATGGTTTCAGAGGTTTCAGTCTGAAGATGACTACAGATCCCATTATTTTGGACTTATAGTGAGACATGGTGAAAGTGAATGGTTGAGCAAATCCATTCACCTCATGTTATTCACAATCAAAAGACTGGAGAAAGACAATGAGATGGGGGAATATCATGCCCATTATTTTGATGTTCTCCTGTAACCTTTTCAGATAAACCTTTCCTGTGACAATTAGAATATGAGTGGTATAAGGTTATTTTCTGCTGTTAGTGCTGATATGTTTTTCTACCACTTTATCATTCTGTGTAACCCCACCAACAACAGTTGCATTACCATATTTGAGTGTGCTATTTCTTCAAACTCAACTAACAGAGAAATGGCACCAAGAAATAGAGCTATAAAGCAGGTTTCTGGAAATGTCTTTCTCAGCTGTTTGAAGGGTTTTGTAGGAAACTGACTTGACAGACACAGGTGATCTGTGGCATTCAGTGACTTTACTTTCCTCAAATTATCACCAATGGCAGCAGGATATAAGATTCCTGAAGAGTCAAAGCATTAGGTGATGAAGAACTATAGCACTTAGTTGCCAAGATGAAAACTACAATTGTAAAGAAAGCAACATGGGATATCTGTTTTGAATGAACTGAGAACTCATACTTAAGAACAAAGATAATTTGAAGGCTTTCAAGACTGAACATAAAAAATGGGTAGGAAATAAGAACCTCTATGGTAATTTTTATTTATTTTGTTATTTTTTTAAAAAAAATTTTAGTTGTTGATGGACCTTTATTTTATTTATTTATTTTATATGGTGCTAAGAATCGAACCCAGGGCTTCACACATGACAGGCAAGTTCTCTACCACTGAGCCACAACCCCAGCCCCTATGGTAATTTTTTTTTTTTTTTTTTTTGGTACCGGGGATTGAACTCAGGGGCACTCGACCACTGAGCCACATCCCCAGCCCTATTTTGTGTTTTATGTAGAGACAGGGTCTCACTGAGTTGCTTAGCACCTCGCCATTGCTGAGGCTGGCTTTGAACTCGCGATTCTCCTGTCTCAGCCTCCCTGAGTGCTGGGATTACAGGCTT
>PVHX01005661.1:0-92798 GCA_004024805.1 Geosciurus inauris | reverse complement strand
CTATGGTAATTTTTAAAAAGTGTTTGTATCTTTCAATTTCTTTGTGAATTTTGGAATACCTGTAGTAGACACCAGATGATTGTGATTTCCAATTGAGAAAAAATGGGCACAGTGACCACTCTAGGCCATATAGACCTAGTACTAATTAGTCTGTTTTGACATATAGGATCTGTAGTGATAGCTAAGTAATCATGACATACCATGTAATGTAGTAGATTGATACCCTACCAAGTTACTGCATAGGATGTAAGTTGTGTTTTAAATTTAGTCTCCATACAGCTGCATCTCCTGCAAAGCCCATCTAGACAGCTATTCAAACTGAGAGTGGAATTTGTAGTGACTCCCTTACTGTGTTATACCTAACAAATGATTTAGATAATGTGTGTTTTATTTCTGTGACTTTGGATTCAGTGAATTAGGAGGTCATAAAACTCTGAAGAAAGAGGTTTTCACAAAGAAAATCAGTTATTATTTTGATCCTTCATTCCCCTAAACTAGAAGTTAGAAAATGAGGTACTGACTAAGGACACATTCCAATTGCTAAGAGAAATTTGAAGGGCTGGGGATATAGCTCAGTTGGTAGAGTGCTTGCCTCACATCTCACATGCACAAGGACTTGGATTCAATCCCCAACACCAACACAAAATAAAATAATAAAATAAAATAAATTAAAATAAAATAAAATATAAATATAAATAAAATAAATACAATACAATAAAATAAAATAAAATTTGAGATCCTGATATTCACTAAGGGCAAGGAAGACTACATCTAGAAGCCATTAAATTTACTGAGGCACTCCTTAGTATGTCTTTGCCCAAGAACTTTGGTCAAAGGAAAACTCTGTCAACTCATGAAACACATCATCAAGCATTGCATCAGGTAGAAATGAAGCTCTTGTTCACTCCACTGTACAAATGAATCCTGTCCAGCTAAGATCTCTACAGGAAAAAAAAAAGTGTATTGAATAGGTAATGTAAGAAGTGTGTCTATAATTATCGATTTATGTCTTGTGACCAATCACAAAAGAAGGATTTATAGCTCCTCTTGTTTATGTAAATTCATGATTTAATTTTGTTTGTGATGATATCTTGCATAAAATGTTCAGGTAGCAATATCAGAAAAATAACTAGTAATTAGGTAGAAGTTGGCAAGTATGGATGCATGTCCCTTTGTTGAAGAAACTTCTGGGGGAGGATTTTGATAGAACTTCAATAACAAATGAAGATGGCAGAAGGAATGGGCTTCTACATATTGTCCTAGTCACCCCTCCAGATTAATTAGATTAATTTCTCACCTAATTGTGCTTCTGTGAACTCATCTTTATGTGTTGCCTCAAGCAGTTCCTTTTTGTATGGATTCTGGTTAGATTTTTTCCAGGAAAGGCCACCCTAGGGAGCTTAATAAAAAACTGAAAGTAAGATAGAGTGATTGTTAGTCTTGTTCCCTCTCTGCAGGGCTAGAGTTGCATCCCTCCACCAAAGGCTATAATTCCTGCTGGAACATCAGAGGACAGCTCTTTTGAATTCTGGTACCTTGCATAGGGTTAGAAAGAGCTCTTTACTGTTGGTGGCTCTGAGGTTGTCCCTTGGTGTTTTCCAGTGATCCTTCATCTCCCTTTGAGTATCTCTTCCTTGAAGTCTGCCATTCCTGACTGACACAACAGGATGTTGACAAAACAAATATTCAGAAACCATACCTTGAAATAATGAGAAAAAATAAGTTTTCATCTGCCATGATTGAGTTTTCAAAGATCATCACTAGCCTACTTTACATTTCTAAGATTTTGCTCTGCTTTTCAATTAAAAATTGAAAATGGCATGTACAAAACTGTGTCCAATGGCATCAAAGTGTGAAATAAAAAGTGAAAGTCCCACCTAAGCACCCACACTCTCACTAATGGCAACCCATATCACCCTGGGTAGTCTTTGTACCCCAAGAAAGCTATTACTATTATAGGCTTTCATATCTCTTCTTTTCTTTTTTTTTCATATTTAATTTATTTATTTGTTCTATTTAGGTTTACATGATAACAGAATGCAATTTGATTCATTGTACATAGATAGAGGATAGCATATCAATTCTCTGGTTGTAAGTTGTATAGAATCACAATATATATGCAGTCATACATAAAGTTAGGGCTATGATGACCATCATATTCCACCACCGTTACTGTTCCCATGCCCCCTCCCCGCTTACACCCCTGTGAACAGAGTTCCACTATTGTTCCCATGTCCTTCCCCACATTATGGATCAGCATCCACTTATCAACAAGTACATTCGGCATTTGGTTTTCTGAGATTGGCTTACTTCACTTAGCATGATATTCTCCAACTCCATTCATTTACCTGCAAATGCCATCATTTTATTCTCTTATTTTTTTTCTCTTATATTCCATTGTGTATATATACCACAGCTTCTTTATCCAGTCATCTATCGAAGGGCATCTAGGTTGCTACCACAGTTTAGCTATTGTGAATTGAGCTGCTATAAACATTGAAGTGGCTGCAGCACTGTAGTTTGCTGTTTTTAAGTCTTCTGGGTATAGACCTAGGAGTGGGATAGCAGGCTCAAATGGTAGTTCCATTCAAAGTTTTCTAAGGAATCTCCATACTGCTTTCAAGATTGGTTGTACCAATTTGCAGTTCCACCAGCACTGTATGAGAGTGCCTTTTTCCCCACAACCTCGCCAACACTTATTGTTGTTTGTATTCTTGATAATTGCCATTCTGACTGGCGTGAGATGAAATCTTAGGGTAGTTTTGATTTGCATTTCTCTGATTGCTAAAGATGTTGAACATTTTTTCATATGTCTGTTGATGGATTGTATATCTTCTTCTGTAAAATTTGTGTTCAGCTCTTTGGCCCATTTATTGATTGAGTTGTTAGTTTTTTGGTGTTAAGGTTTTTGAATTCTTTATATATCCTAGAGATTAGTGCTCTATCAGATGTGTGTGTGGCAAAGATTTGTTCCCAGAATGTCGGCTCTCTGTTCACTTCATTGATTATTTCTTTTGCTGAGAAGAAGCTTTTTAGTTTGAATCCATCCCATTTGTTGATTCTTGATTTTACTTCTTGTGCTATAGGGGTCTTGTTAAGGAAGTATGGTCCTAATCCAACATGATGAAGATTTGGGCCTATTTTTTCTTCTATTAGGTGTTGGGTCTCTGGTCTGATTCCCAGGTCCTCGATCCACATTGAGTTGAATTTTGTGCATGGTGAGAGATAGGGGTTTAGTTTCATTTTGCTGCATATGGATTTCCAGTTTTCCCAACACCATTTTTTCCAGTGTACATGTTTGGCTCCTTTATCAAGTATAAGTTAACTGTATGTAAGGGGTTCGTCTCTGCATCTTCTATTCTATACCATTGGTCTACATGTCTGTTTTGGTGCCAGTACTATGCCGTTTTTGTTACTATAGCTTTGTAGTATAATCTGAAGTCTGGTATTGTGATGCCTTCAGCTTCACTCTTCTTGCTAATGATTGCTTTGGCTATTCTGGGTCTCTTATTCTTCCAAATGAATTTCATGATTGCCTTTTCTATTTCTATAAGGAACGACATTGAGATTTTAATTGGGATTGCACTAAATCTATATAGTGCTTTGGGTAGTATGGCCATTTTGACAATATTGATTCTGCTTATCCAGGAGCATGGGAGATTATTCCATCTTCTAAGGTCTTCTTCAATTTCTTCCTTCAGCTGAGAAAAAAGTGTATTCACTTGTTGATGGATGGAACACTCTATATGTGTCTGTTAAGTCTAAATTATTGATAGTTTCATTGAGATCTATGGTTTCTTTATTAAATTTTTGTTTGGAAGGTCTATCCAATGGTGAGAGAGCTGTGTTAAAATCTCCAAGTATTATTGTGTTGTGGTCTATTTGTTTCTTGTATTTGAGAAGGATTTGTCTGGTATACATAGAAGCCTCATTATTTGGGGCATAGATATTTATGATTGTTATGTATTTTTGATGTATGATTCCCTTAAGAAGTATGTAATGACCTTCTTTATCTCTTTTCACCATCTTCGGTTTGAAGTCCACTTTATTTGATATGAGGATGGAAGCTCTTGCTTGTTTGCAGGATCCACGTGAGTGATGTTTTTTCCCACCCTTTCATTTTCAGTCTGTGGATGTCTTTTCCTGTGAGATGAGTCTCTTGCAGACAGCATATTGTTGGGTCTTGTTTTTTAATCCAGTCTGTCAGTCTATGTCTTTTAATTGGTGCATTTAGGCCATTTACATTCAGGGTTATTATTGAAATATGATTTGTAATTCCGGTCATTTTGGTTTGTTTTTGGTTTTTACCTTGCATTGTTTTCTCTTTTGAAAGGTCTTTCCTTTAGTGTAGTTCCTCTCTTTATAAATTTTCATTGTTGGTTATCATCTCCTCCTCATGGAATATTTTGCCAAGAATGCTGTGTAGTGCAGGCTTTCTTGCTGTAAATTCTTTTAACTTTTGTTTATCATGAAAGGTTTTTATTTCATCATCAAATCTGAAGGTCAGTTTTGTTGGATATAGGATTCTTGGTTGGCATCCATTGTCTTTCAGGGCTTGAAATATGTTATTCCATGATCTCTTGACTTTAAGCGTCTGGGTTGAAAAATCTGCTGAGATACCAATTGGACTCCCTTCTATGTAATCCGGTTCCTCTCTTTTTTCTGGCCTTTAAAATTCTATCCATATTCTGTATGTTGGGCATTTTCATTATAATGTGCCTTGGTGTAGATCTGTTGAAATTTCATATGTTTGGTGTCCTGTAAGCCTCTTGTATTTGATTTTCCATTTCATTTTTCATACTTGGGAAATTTTCTGATATTCCATTGAAGAGATTGTGCATTCCTTTGGATTGAAATTCTGCACCTTCTTCTATCTCAATAAATCTTAGATTTGGTCTTTTGATGCTGTCTCATATTTCTTGTATGTTCTGTTCATGATTTTTTACCATCTTCACTGTATGGTCAAGTTTACTTTCAAGATTGTATATCTTGTCTTCATTATCCGAGGTTCTGTATTCCAGGTGATCTAGTCTGCTGGTGATGCTTTCTATTGAGTTTTTTATTTGGTTTATTGTTTCCTTCATTTCAAGAATTTCTGATTGGTTTCTTTTCATGATCTCTAGCTCTTTCTTAAAGTAATCTTTTGCTACTTGTAATTTCTCTTATCTCTTTGTTAGAATCATGATGGTTGCCTTTATTTGTTGTTGGATTGATCAATTTTTTCCTGTAATTGTTCACTTATGTCATTCTTTAGTTCACTGATCATTTTAATTACATACATTCTGAATTCTTTCTCTGACATTTCATCAACTGTGCTGCCAATGGATTCTGTTACAGTGGTATCCAAGTTTATTTGGGGCACTTTCTTCCCTTGTTTTTTCATATTGATTGAGTATCTTCTTTTCTTGAAATACCAATCTGAAGTATTGCGGCTTCTATCCTATAATCTTGTATTGACACTCCAGATTACATGTGTCTCACCTTGGAGCTACTTCTGTTCCCCCAGTGTCCCCAGATGGGCAGTACTGCCACTAAAGTTGGTGGTGGAGGTAGTGGACCTACCTCTAGAGGGCAGTGGGAGTGGCCATGGCTATGTTCCTGAGGAGGCCCCTGAAGGCTGTTTTGCCCCTCTCTTGCACTCCTGCTGGTGAACAGGAAGGAGCTCTGGAATGGAGCTGGAGGCGGGCCCAGGTCTCACTTAGGCAGGTCACAAGCAGGAGAGTCTGTGTGTGACCCTTACAGTGACCGTGAGCTCCCCTGCATCTGGAGTCTAGCAGGCTCTGGTCTGCCTTCAAATGGGCACCCCTGGCATTCCCTAAGGGTGGTTTTTGGCCTTCTGTCTTACCTGACCACAGGAACTCTGGAGCAGAACTGAGGTGGGCCCAGAGCACACTTAGGTGGAACCTCTTCACTCTGAGATCTCTGCAGGCGACTCTTACCCTGTGTGTGCCTTCCTCTATGGCTGGTAGCTATCAGTCTCTGGTCAATCCTTAGTTGTACACCCATGGAGTTTCCTGAGGGTGGATTTGGGTCCTCTAAGGCTTCTGCTGGTCCACACGAACTCTGGAGCAGAATTGAGGTGGGCCCAGGCCGCCCTTGGGCAGGGCTACCTCACACTGGTGTCTCTGGAGCAACTCTTGCCCTGAATTTGGGCTCCCCAGTGGCTAGAGGTAGCAGTCCCTGGTCTCCCTTCGGCTGGACAACCATGAAGGTTCCCGAGGGTGGCTCTGGGCCCTCTGTCATATCTCTTCTTTTCTTTGCATGTTTTCCATTGCAGGTTTGCAAATGATCACAAGCTTAGTGCCGTAAAACACCCATTTTTCTAGGTCAGGAATGTAAGCTTCAGTATGTATTAGAGTTTCAAATTAGTGGAATCTAAGTTAGCCATGCTGTATTCTCATCTGAAAGGTCAAATAGGGAAGACTATGACTCCACATTTAATATAATCATTTATTGGCAGAAACCATCTTCCAGCTCTAGAATTCATGGAGTCTTCCCTCTATGAAGGAGAGGGAGAGAGAGAGAAAGAGAAAGAGAGAGAGAGAGAGAGAGAAAGTGAGCGCAAAAGAGAGTGGGGACACTGACTGTCTGTGGCTCTGAATCTCCTTAAATCTCTTTAACAACCTGATTTTGTCAGGCCCATGAAGGACAATTCATCTTTGATTACCTTAAAAATCATAGACATTTCCCTAAGTTTTTATAGGCTACAGAGTTTATTTAATTTTATTATATACATAATACAGTATTATTTAATACTGAAGTAATTCATGTTAACCATGTTAATTTCAGGAAAAAAGTATTTATTATAGTGGGAAAAAAAAACATGTTTATTAACATACTTAATATTTTACCAAAGCTAGAGATGATTAACCTTTATAATTTGCTTGACATTTTTGTAAGGGCACATAAATCTATTAAATTTTTTAAAATACAAAAGATGAAACACACACCTAAACATAGATTTTAATTTTGTACCATGTATGGATTTCTATTCTGATTTTGATACTTACATAATATTTTATTTTATAAATATATGATTATTTTTATATCTCATTTCCTAATAAGTGAAAATACTGAGGTTTTTAATATTTTCTAATCAATAGTGTGGTGTATGCTGTTGCATGACCACTTATTTACTTAGAATATATTTCTTTTTTATTGATTCTTTTTAGTTATATAAAACATTAAGATACATTTTGACATAATCACAAGGCATAAAATATCATTTGTTCTCTAATTCAGTCCTTAGCACTTCCTCCCTCTCCTCAGCTCCCTCCTCTTTTTTTCCTCCCTCTATTCTACTGATCTTTCTGCAATTTATTTATTTTTTTTGTTTTAATTAGTGTCTTGTGGATACACTTGATGTTGGAACTCACTGTGCTATATTCATGTATGTAATTACAAATCAAAACCATGTTCAGATTTCATCTCTTTCAAGTCAGACTGGCAATTATCAAGAATACAAATAACAGTAAATATTGGCAAGGATATGGGGAAAAGGTACACTTATAATTATTGGTGGGACTCTAAATTGGTGCAACTACTCTGGAAAGCAGTAAGGAGATTCCTCAAAAAAATAAGAATGAATCCAACATTTGACCCAGCTATCTCATTCATTGGTATGTATCCAAAAGTTTTAAAGTTATTATACTACAGCGATGCAGCCACATCAATGTTTATAAGTTAACATTTTTTAAAATCTATCCCACTTTAAAGCATTTACATTACTAATTTTCCATTTAGAAAGGTTGTATTCTTTTGAGTTAATAATCCATAAGAATTTCACCATTCACAGTTACTTAATTCTCTCTCTCTCTCTCTCTGGTTTTTTTTTTTTTTTTTTTTTTTTGATACCAGAGATTGAACTCAGGGGTACTCAACCACTGAGCCACATCTCCAGCCCTATTTTGTGTTTTATGTAGAGACAGGGTCTCACCGAGTTGCTTAGCGCCTCGCCCTTGCTGAGGCTGGCTTTGAATTCATGATTCTCCTGTCTCAGCCTCCCAAAGTGCTGGGATTACAGATGTGAGCCACCAAGTCCAGCTTAAAAGTTGATTTTTAGAAGTCTTTTCTAAGATTGAATTGTACCCAGTTGGGATATTAACTCACTGGTGATGATAATGATGTAGGACAGATGAGGTTCATTTAAGCTGCAGCAGTTCAGAGGGGCTGATACCTAAAAATCTCTGGACTCTGAGTCTGGAAATTCTTTTAGATTTATACTCAGTGGGTTGATTACATGACAGTGAGAGTGCGTGGGAACATAAAAGTTACTCTTTGCCCCATACTCTTACTCTAGACAGAGGTTTCACATGTTTTATCTGAAAATCTGGTATTTACAAGAAAGAGGAATCTTCAAACTGCACTGAGCTTTTTGCAGAACTTTGTGAAATTCTGTTGATACTCTTTGTAAAACTCTGATAAGAAGAGAAATTTAATTATGGCAAGGGTCCTTTGGGTGGGGGTACCAGGTCTGCTTCAGTAAAAGCATTGTCTTGACTGGAATGATGGATGTGAGTAGTTAAGAATGGCAATTCTGTTCTGAAACTGTGGTTTTATGAATATTCATATAATAAATGTTGAGGCTTCCCAGTTTCTTTCTCTATAGGTTTACAGGTTTCCTGCAACTAAACCTAAACTTTCTTGGAAAGAAACTAGATCTTTCTCTTGGATATTTGACCAAACCAAGATAAGAAAGATAAAGATCCCAATAATATTGGACCCCAATGAAGCTTGAATCCCACCCCCTAAACCTCTAGACAAGTAACCACTTTCTCAAGGAATTGATAGTGATCTTGTGATATACTGTATCTTAAACCTAGTCAAGTTACCCGGACATCTGACATTCAAAACTAAGACATCATGTAAGTATTTTTTTAAGCCACAAAATGTGAAACAATTTGTTATGCAGCAATAGTTAATCACACATGAAAACTCTTGAAATATTTGCCTCAAGCCCGTTTTGTAAGGTACTTCCCCAAACTGTGCATTACCTTAAGCAGGTTGAACCAGGTTCAGGAATCAACTAGATTGAAGAAAAGAAAATGAGTTATGAAGGACTCATAAAATAAGGAATTCAAGACAAAAGGCATGGGAAGGAAATTGGCAAGATAGTGAAAGAGATGACAGGAGAGCAAATGTGAGCAGACTGAAGCAGGAAAGAAGGTCCCAAGAGAATGTCCCTCAGTTAGATTGATTTAATAGAGCAAATCATGAATCTGAATATACTGAGATGAGCTGAGATAACCTGTAGAGTGTTTAGCATTGAATAAATGAAAGCACCGAAAACTAAGCAACTCTCTTCCACACCTCTTTAAAAGTAAAACAACTATTAATTGCAGGGAAAGTAATCAGAATGAGAAATTTTAAAAAATGGTCATAGAGGGTTCAACTGAACATACTATTTTTATAATAACAGTAAATACTGATATTAATACCACTGAAGTTACAATTTAACTAGATTAAATCTAGACGGAAGATGATTTACAGGCCTGTCAGGTGCTGAAAAAGCCTTATGGTTTATTTTTATCTAGTAAAGTGCAATATATAAAACCTAAAACTCATAAAATAATCAATATCAGCCAAACAGGTAGATCATTGGAAATTATATAGGTAGCTGGACATAGTGGTACACGTCTACAATCCTACTGGCTGTGAAGGCTGAGGCAGAATTGCAACTGCAAAACCAGCCTCAGCAACTTAGCAAGTCCTGAAGCTCCTTAGTGAGACATTCTCTCAAAATTAAAAAATATAAAGAGCTGGAGATACGGCTCATGGTTAAGCATCTCTTGGTTCAATACCTGCTACCAAAAAAAAGAGAGAAAGAAAGAAAAATTATATAGGTAAATATTAGAATAAACATCAAATAGAGTTGAAAGTGTCAGCCTCCTGTTAGGAGGAGGGAATTTGGGATGGGTAGATTACTGTTTGTCATAAGAAGCCTTGTGTTATTTGACTCCCAATTTATACTGTGTGTAATTTTTAATAACAATAAAAACAATAATTTTTAAAACACATAATGATGTTACTGCTGGTAACTATTATGTAACAAAGTTAAAATAATTTAGGATCATTTGGGAGTAATGTCTCTAGAGACTGACTAAAATTTTTTTAATCCTGTTTCTGTTTGTTTTTCCATAATGATGCAATTATTTGCATGGCTAAGTGAAAGAAGAGAGACTCAGAAAATTAAAGATCAAATATTTCCTCTTATATGTGAAGCTACAGCAAAATAAGGGAAAGAAGGCTATTGGGGAGAGGAAGGGATATCGTAAAGATACAGGGAAGATCATTAGACTAGAAGAAGGAGAACAAAAGTTAGGGAAGAAAACAGGGAAAGGGGAAGAAAAATGGAATGAATTTAACAAAATCTTGTTATATTCACATGTCAAGTTACCAAAGGGAATTTCACCTTTAGGTATATGTAGAAGAAAAGATATTTAGTATAGTAGAGGAGGGAGAATGAGAGGAGAAGAGGAAAAGGGAGGGATAGGGATTGAAATCAAATATCTTACATGTATAATTTTGTCAAATGAACCCAAATCCTATGTATTAGTATAATGCTTTAATTAAAAATATGAAAAAAGAAATGTATCTTGCATGTTGTAAAGAGAGTCTATACTGAAAACACATAGATAATGTTCTTAAAAGTAATTATTTTTTGAACAGATGTTTTCCAACATATCACTTAGACAAGTCAATGAAGTTACATGAATGTTTAAATACTGGATGTATTAAACACAGAAAAGTTTACAATGTTTCCATATAAAACCATCTTTTGAAATGGAAATTTACCCTGCTGGATTACCTGACAAGATACTAGGTAATGGGAAATCTGCAAAATCTGCAACAAATGAAAGAAAGGGAATATAGTCTGTTAAATTGAGTGGATTTTGTAGATGGACTCTTCATGAAAAATACAAGCAGAAACAGTTATGATATATATCTATTCCCAGACAATGTAAAGGTAATTGTGAATTACAGTATTTTAATTCTATGTATTTAGAAACAACAAGCAAGAGCTATGGTTCAGAAGCCCAATCTATATTTAGCTAATATTTATTTCACTTTTGCAATACAAAATACTTTTAATTTTATTTTATATTTATTTGTGTTGAATGAGTTTTTATTGCAAAACAAAAGAAGAAAGAAGAAATTTCATCAGGAATATGACAAAAATTTATATTTATGGTATGTTGCATACATACAAATTCATCAAAAACTCTTTTTTCAAAATATTGTATTTGAAGGCAAAATTTGCCAGTTATTATAGCTGAACTTCACAAAGGAAAATTATATTTGTTTTCATATAATATGTAAATTTTATATATATTTTCATAATGTAGATAGCTATGGTTATGTATTATTATTAACATTTTATTTTTAATAATTTTAGGTTTATAGTATGATTGCAAAAATATAGAGGTACCAAATACCCTTTACTGGCTTTCTATCTAAAATATCCCTTAGCTAGGTAGCTACAGAAGTTCATGCTTATGCATCTGTTTCTAATCCAAAACCACAGATTTATTTTAACCCCCTCTTTCCTCATTTGTAGCTTTTTGTCCAACATTAACAAACAATACAACAAAAGCTAAACAAATGCTATATATATGTTATATATATGTGTATGTCGTATATATGTATGTATATGATATACATAAAGTCATTTCAGAATCATTCCTTCACTCTTGTGAGAAACAAATCTACTATGTTTACCCTATGTATACATGTTCTTGTATCTTTAGCCCTACAGTATCTGATCAAAATATTGTTCCCTAATATTACTTAGGTTGATGCTTTTCTTGTCTACTACCTTTGGTGTGATTGTGCTGTTAATTTTGTAATACATTTAGCTCCTTTTGCTACTGTTTCAATTACTTTTTGGTAGTAGCTCAATTTTTAGTTCAACATTAAAGAATGTTTATGTAATGAATAGTGAATTTTAGGATTTAAATTCCTATTTTTAAAACTCTCTATTACTCTTTATGTACCAAACATGGATTTTACTCGAGATTTTGCATAAGCTTAGTCCCTCATGGTAGATGGAGGGGAAGAAGTCATTGACCTTGCTTGGCATGTAGATTCTGTTCTCTCCTTCTCTAAACTGTATCCATTCTCAAGATGTTATAACTAGCACCAATAAAACTATTATTTTTATGATAAAATAGGCACAGTGTTAGTATACTACTTGAAACTTCCATGATAATGTTCAAGAATTTGCTAAGGCATCTGTTTTCTTAAACTGATTTTGCATTACATTTTCTACATAGTGAGGGGTTTTCCACAGTACATTGAATTATATAAATATATCATACAAAATTTACTTTGATTCAGCAATGGTTCTTGATTGTATTTATTAAAATAGGTTTGGCTTCACAAATTGTAAGCAACATTTTCTAAAGATATCATATTAAATCAATAAATATATATAAACTTTGTAATGTAAAATAAACCTACCATATAATTTCATGTATATAACATTCTAAAATGGTAAAATTATAGGGACAGAAAACACATTAGTGTTTATCAGGTTTAAGATTGACTTCAAGTGGACACAAGGGAATTCTTTTGCAGAAATGGAAAAGGTCTATATCTTGATATTGGTGACAGTTACAAGAATGTATGCTTTTGCCAAAGCACATCAAACTGCACAGTGTGAAAGTGTAAAGCACATTGCTTATAAATTATACTTAAATTTAAAAAAATTTAGAACACAAAGTACAAATGCTAAGGTATATTATGTAGAAAGTAAGTTTTAATGACATTTAAAAAGATATTGGAATTTTAGGTAAATAAATGTTATGCAGAATTTAAACAAAGTATACTTTGATCTTCGGCTTTAGAAGAAGAGCACCATACTCATATGAGATGATGTCAACTATAGCACCAAATTTGTATAAATGAGCCTATCCTCATGGAGAGGAAACATGTAGGACATATCCAAAATGTAGAATAATGGAAAGGAAGGGCAATGGGAAGGTTTTATAAAGTTGGCATGAGATAGGAGTCCATCAAGCAGTCCGTAAAGAAGAGATTAAGACTTATTGGGGGATTTATTTGTCATCTTTTAACTTAAACAGGAGTTCTTTGAAAAACCCACTAGATCTATCAATTATATTGCCTACCTGAAACTTATTGAAAAGATGAAAGTTCTGTTGAATGCCATTTTCAAAAGCCTGGTACTGTGCATTTTTAGAAGTAAAATGTGTGCATTGGTCACTATTGGCAATGATGGAAATTCCAAAAGTAATAAGGATTGCCCTTGTAGTGCCTACTTTGTTACCTTACTATATGTAGAGACATGTGTGACTTTGGTTTATGTTTTAGATATCTATGAGATAAGAAATTCCTAGAGTTCTTTATCCTCGAATGGTACAATTCTTAGGCCTTAGACTCAGTTTGGACAAATGTGCAGACTGGACCATCTGCTAACCAGGATGAATGTTGGAAGTTTGGCTAATTGGGGGCCTCTTGGGTCCTTTCCTTTATGAGGGACACACTAGTTAAGAGATGGAGGGAACAATATTCCACTGAGCTTAATCACTTATGGTAGTAGTGATGTCGTTGGTGCAGCATACAGACTTTCACTGCTGCACTCATTTAATCCCAAGGAGCTTCCCAGGTAGCCCAAGGAACTAAGGATCCTCCAGCACCATGACCTCTAACAAGGGACTGAAAACAGAGGAGGTCACTGCCTCCTTCAGGTGGAATAATCCAGAGGCTCCAGATATGGCTCTATCCTGTATTAATGAAGCCTCAATAGCTGTGCCAAGCTTGTGGGGTGCTGTTCTTTGATATAAGGCATATGGACAGCTAGGTAGGAGGGTAACAGGCTCTGGAAAGCCTCATATACAGCCAGACATTTTTGCTTTAATGATCTCAGCTTAAAACTGAGAAGGGCAATTTTTTGCTTCAGAAATCCATGGGCAACTTATAGCCATAGGTGGTCCAGAGACTCCAAGAGGCATGAAAAGAGGTAAAAGGTTAGAGCCTCTCCAGTGGAGTAGTCTCAGCAGGAATAAATAGAAGCACCTGTGGGTTTCAATTTGGATAGATTCTAGAGTTTCCTGTTGGAGAGAACAAATACTCCAGCTAGGAGAATTGCATTATTTAAGCAATTGAGTACTCCAGGAAGTGCGTGGGAAGGTACAGGGTAATTTACATTCACTTGTGCCAGAGGCCACTTTGGGTTTAAGCATGGGGCTACTGGTCTCCAAAGAGTTCAAACCATAATACCTCTCGGTGTTGGGGTAGCATTCATATAGTTAGCAACCAGTGGCAGCAATGGATATAATAACACTGAAGATAAAGCCTGCTGTTAGTCATTCCCCCCTCCAACACAAAGTGAGGCCAAGAGCCATTTCTTTACTATGAAGGAGCTCAATACCCAGCTTTTTCCACAGGGATTACCTCAAATGCATGAACAAATCAGGGTTCCTCCTCCAAATAATAATTAAAAATGCCAGTGCCAAAAAAAGCAATGAACCCATTTAGTAGACTTCTGCCAAACACAGACTTCCCAGAAACACAGCTGACTCCTGATTTAGAGAAACAGCTCAAGTGGCCAATCATTCCTATCTCCCTAAAATGAGTCCCCCACTGGGCTAGTAGCAAGCCACTCAGGTAATTTATTTAATTAGAACTATTCATTTTGAATATTCCAAGGTCAAGGAAATTTGGGAAAGAAGGTTCATGGCAACTGTCCACAAACACAGAACAAGGTTTACAAGATTTAAAGAATCTTTTGATGGTGGTACACAGCATATCAAAACTAGGATAGATGAAATACAGAGCTCTTTGTTACTTAATGTTCCAAATGACAGAAGGCTGCCAGGTGGAGCCACACAAAGGCCTTGAACCAAGGGACAGGGTAAGAGCAAGCTGGAGTTACAGAGGGCAGCAGATATGTGGCAGCTGAAGTGGAGTTAGCTGGGTTTCTTGGGCTCCCTATAGATTGGCTTATTTGATTAATTTTCTAGGTGTGAAGGCATAGGGGTTGTCCCTAGTTGTCTGATAATCTGGACCTAATGTACACTGTAACCCAGAGAGTTAGAATCTCTTAATGGAAGTTATTGGAATGTGCACTGACAGACTCCTAGCTAGTCTTATAACTCTAAGGTTAAGATATTATTTTATAGGCCCTATCTGGGCTAATTGAATTAAAATCTGCATTTTAACAAAGTCTCCAGAAAATAAATACCTATATATATTCAACTTTGGGAAGTACCACTCCAACTTCAGAAACAGTTGAGACAATGGAAATGTTGGATCTGGAAAAGAAGATATTTGAGATGGATTTTGTAAAGTGAATCGAAATACATTCTTTTTGTGTAAACATATGAAAGCTCTAATGATACAGTTGAGCCCCTAGGAAAAACTAAGAAATATTGATTACAAGTTCAAGAGAATAGATTTTGTTGAGATAGGATCATGGTCAATTGAAGATATCATTTGGTGATATTCTTTAGTGAAAGAATTATTCCTTCATTTTCTCTTTAGCTTAGGCAATGAACATGTAAATTCTGGACAATGAAATGTGAAGGAAAAAGACATTTATAATCTTCAGTTAGAAATCTTAGGAAGCAGTGAATACATTTTTCCTTTCCTTGCTTGTAGAATCATAGAAGTATATCAAAATAAAATACCCAGCAGCCTATATAGCACAAAGACAGTCATAATTAGTGTCTGTAATATGTTCTTTTAAAATCTCTGAAATCTGAAGATTGCTACTAGTATAATATGATCTAGGGCAACCACAAGGAACAAATTGTCTGAAACAAGAAGTTTATAGAAATCTGTGTTTTTCTAAGAAATGAGATGAAGCTCTGCAATCTATTTGACATAGATATAATTCCACTTCCATTTCAGTTACATGACATTTGATACATGTTTCTTTTCTTCGATTACTGCAGTGGTTTTCCAACAGTCTTCTGGCACCCCATATTTTCATAACAGTGCATCAGGATCATGATGTAACTCTGAGAGAAGGGTGAAGGACAGCACTTAAGTTTGCAACCTCCTGTTCAGCCAACATGACCCTACTTGAATATTTTTATATGCTGGTGTGGCATTTAACATTAGCTGACCGGAAGCTCCCAAATAAGCATGGAACGTATAAATCAGTGTTTTAGAGCATTCCTTGTAAATGGAAATGTCCTTCATATATTAGTTATATACAGTTAAGTACAGCTAGGGTGACAATATGTCCTTGTACACCCAGGATGTTCTGATTACTTAGTGGGAGATATTTCCTCTCAAAAGTTGTCCAGTTTGGATAATGAATTATATGGTAACCCTAAAAAATATTTCACATAAGGCCACTATGAATAAAGATGGTAATAATAACAATGAAATAGCTGTTATGGTTTCAATATGAGGTGTCCCCCAGAAGCTCATGTGTGATACAATGCAAGAAAGTTCAGAGGTGAAATGATTGGTGTGACGTCCTTAACTTAAACTGTGCACTAATCTATTTGAATGGATTAACTGGGTGGTTACTTTAAGCAGGTAGGGTATAGCTAGAGCAGGTAGGTCACTGGGGTTGTGCCTTTGGGGTTTATATTTTGATCTTGTTGAGCTCCTTCATTGTTCTTCCTCCTCCCTCGCCCTTCTGCCCTGATGTTCTGCCGCACTTTGTGCCCAGGGCAATGGTTTCAGCCATCTATGAACTGAAACCATGAGCCCTCAAATGAACTTTTCATCCTGTAATTGTTCTTGCTCAATCTTTTGGCCACAGTGGCAAAAAAGCTAAAAAAATAGTTAGAACTTTGTAAAACATCACAACACACTACAGATTTCTTTCCTTCATAAAGTGATTCTTCTGCATGTAATGATTGATAAATATACTTAAAATATATTTCAATTCTGAAATTCTATCCCAACATAAGCACAAGAAATAACCCACAGTTATTATTTTCTTGAAAGAATGAAGAAACTGCTGGGCATGGTAGCGCATGCCTGGAATTGCAGTGGCTCGGGAGTCGGAGGCAGGAGGATCTCAAGTTCAAAGCCAGCCTCAGCAAAAGTGAGGCACAAAGCAACTCAGTGAGACCTTGTCTCTAAATAAAATACAAAATAGGGCTGGGGACATGGCTCAGTGGTTGAGTGCCCTGAAGTTCAAACCCTGATACCAAAACAAAAAAAAACAAAAAAACAAGGAAACTACATTGTGAAGAAGGATGCAGTTTGGTGGTACTGAATATACAGAAGCCATGAGAAACAGAAAAATTCTAGTTGAACATAATTTTAACTTCTGAAAATATTATGTGGTTCTAAGAAATACAATGTATAGTGGAAGAATGCTGGATTCTAAAACACTGAAATGTTTTTAGCCTTTAGGGAAAAGTCAATTGAAGAACAATAGAAATAACATCCCAAACCAGAGCCAGAGCCATCAGGTACCAGTTACATGTAATATGACTTAACACAGGTCTAAATGTAAGGGACATGTTCAACATCATCACTTTCATTTCTTTGCAGTGGAGTCTGACAATTGCAAGCAGGGTTCGTCTATATCATCAGCATTAGCATAGAGACCTCAGTGGCACCCTCACCAATAGCAGTTTCTTAAGTACTCAGAAAATCAAAGGGGCAGCTCCAAAAATGTGCCTTTAGAATAACAGCCCTTCAAGTTATTTGAGTTCATACGATGTTGTTGTTCATAGTAAGCATTTGAAAACTTGTAAGAGTTTAGAATCACAGAAAATATAAGTAACTCTAAGTGACTAATACCTTGCATTAGAAAATATAATCTTAATTGTTTATATTTAACTATTTAAAATATGTAAGACAATTTGACATTTTAGGTAAATGTCCTTAGTATAAAATCCCAATTTTAAACTGTAGAATTTGAAATTTGTATTTTAAGACAAAATTATTCTAAATTTAAAAATGATAATGGAGTGTTTCATATAACTTAGAATCCACCTATTATTAAAAGTTTCATGTGTTAACAATTTTAAGAATCATCTCTGTGCTTGCAAAAGTTTGTTGTTTAGATAATGGAGAACTTTGAAAAGGAAATCTGTGTTGTGGAATATCTGATTATTGTGAAAACTAAACTCAGATCCCAACTTAGAGCTTATCTAAATATCTCATTTAATCATTTAAATTGTCTTGGCTAATACATATCAAATTTAGAAAATTCATTCTTTTATAAGTATCATGGTGAGGGAATGACTATATATATATGTATATATATATATATATATATATATATATATATATATATATATATTTTTTTTTTTTTTTTTGGTACTGGAGATTGAACTCAGGGACACTCGAACACTCAGCCATATCCCCAGCCCTATTTTGTGTTTTTTATGTAGAGACAGGGTCTCACTTAGTTGCTTAGCACCTCGCCATTGCTGAGGCTGACTTTGAACTCGCAATTCTCCTGCCTCAGCCTCCCTAAGTGCTGGGATTATAGGCTTGCTCCACTGTGCCTGGCTGGGAATGATTATATTGAAGATAGTCTGAACAATAACAATGAGAAGTTTCCTAAGTAGCTACACATCAATTTTGTTTCCCAATAACTTAAAAGTTACTTTGCAGATATGTAAATAATGGTATGTGGCCACATAATGGAGTTGAATTATTTAATATAATAGTAAATTCGACAGTGGGGATTTGGAAGTAAATCTAATTTTCTCCATGATAGAACACTCTCTCTTTATTTTATTAATAAAAATACAGAATTTTCAAGGATTTCCAAACCATAAATGCAAGAGAGTATGAAAAGTCTAAAGCTCAGACCTTGAGTTCTCATATGATAGAAAGTTTAATCATGAAATCAATATTTTGTGAACAAAAATTCTAGTGAGCTGTGTGCGCCTGGGGAAAATATTTCATGGCTCGGTGATGCTACTTAGTAAGTGAAAATCGTTGAGGCATAACCTGAGAAGGAAGTTTGTGGAATAAAACATTCAGCTGTTTTTACAAGATATTGGGCAACGCAAATTATTTTTTCTAACCACCATGATGTTTTAAAGCATGAATGCCTATATAATGGCTCATCAGGGTAACATAACTTGTGGTTGTATGCAGTTTTTATCTCCTTGAGTTTATTGGTATCTAATTTCACATTTTAAGTCATTCTTCATTGGCACTGAATAAAATTAAATGAATTTTTGGAATAAAATAAAATTAAATGAATAGAATTAAAAGAAGAAATCTGGACAGAGAAAGCAATAACAAGTCATTTTCCTTCCTTTTATTTTCTTTAGGAGGGGACAGAGACTGAGAGAACTAGTCCTCTGTAATGCTATGTAAGCATCCACAGAGCCACTTGAACATTTTTATGCTTTCCACATACTTTCTATAATTTACCATAATCAGAGCCTCCCTACCTGCCAAAAAGCTCTACTGAGATGAGACATCTTAGTTATGTCCAGGGTTCTTAGATAATGACTTTCTCATTTCTAGAAAACAGCAAAGTAATCAGCATAAAGCCTTTTTTCCTTGTAAGAATGAAATTAGTGAGGTTAAAAGGTTGAAGAATTAGCATAGGGAGAATGTATCTTTCATTCTTTACTTTTAGGATTTTTCTCTTTTCTCTTGTTATCCTCACTATTCTGGTTTTAAAGATGCAGACATCTATGCCTTCCTCATGAGGTAACAGGAACCCATATATAAATGCAACTCACCAAAAGTAGAATCTGCTTCACACTCCTCAGCAAAAATATCTGCCTATTAGTATCTCACTGAATCTGGCCTAATTCGTTGTTCAAAAGAAGAAAACTAGATAACCTAAGTGTGATAGACATGGACATGTACTGTTCAGATCTACCTAAGGCAGGACTGCCCTGCTGGTGAGGGCGGTGTGGACAGCAGAGATCTTTCTAATAGTCAGCTCCTCCTTGACCAACCTCAGCTGAAGAGAGCACCCTTGCCAGAGGTCATGATTTTTCCCTGGGCAGCTCATACTGGATAAATGACAAGGATGACATATAAAGGCATAATCATTTCAATTCTAAAAAGAACATTGCTGACAGATAATACATGCTTCAGACAACCCCACCAAGTTGGCTGTGTCTCAGTCAAACAAATCAGAATTGGACATTTTCCTCTATCCAATCCTGCTTCCTCTCTTTGCATTTCATAGGCATTAATTTCTAATAAATAATTAGCACCCACCACCCAAAACTTCATTTTAGTGTTTGCCTATGGAGTCTTCCAACGTGTGACACCAACTAATTCCCCTAAAACTGTTAGTACCGAAAGATTTGACGTGCTGTACTTCTGTGTGTATTTCTGTTTAAAAATAGACTCCTGAAAACACAATGACTTTGTTCAAAAATAATCATTCTAAAATGCTAGAATATTCATAACTTCATGGGCTAGAAATTTACACAAATATTTGCAAAATGAATCTTCCTAAGATCACTTTAATAAACCTCAGTTAGAGGGTACTTATTCTCTTTTCAATCATTTCATAAACACAGCTAGAAACAAGATTTGGTTAATTCACCATGAAAAGAAATTTATTTCACTTTTGATAGTATATGTAATTATTTTAAAATCAAAAATGTTTCAAGCACCATATTAAATTTTATACATTCATGATCATAACCCTATTCATGGAGCAATACTGCTCTAACTTTATAGATAAGGAAACTGAGGTTCAAAAAAGATAAGTAATAGCAATGCAAAGCAAAGATATAAATCAAAATAGATCTGACTCCAAGTCTATGATCCTGAAAAAATGTAAGTTGCAATTTAGGGCAAAATACAGTGCTGATTTATCACTAACAAACTCAGAAGTTGGAAGCAGTGACTCAGTAGAAAGAAAGAGGAGAGATTAGATGCCTGAGCTTATGTCAGAACTGGTTCTTTGGGAGTTTCTGGAACAATGTCAAATGCTTCAAAAAGTTATTTTTTTTTTGCATGAAGCCTGACATAAAATGTTATAAATAATATATTTTAACTTGGTTTCCTTATTTATAAAGTAAAACTTTAAGAATGTAGTGAAGATCAATATATTCCCATGAAGAGATGTAATATTAACTGACTAAAAATGTGAATGATAGGTCCACATTATCATATGTGTATTCAGTCTTGACACTGGAGAATAGCTTGTGAAGCAGAAAGACACATTACCTCTGTTGTCATTATTATTCACACGCAAAGTTTTCAGGTATCTAATGATGAGCTCCTAAAGGCCACACACATCAGGATGGTTACCTTGGCAACTGATACTACCCAACCACAAGCACACGTACATTTTAGGATGACGGCTGACTGTTTGTGATAAATAGTCCCACGATGACACAGTTAGTAAAATTGGCATACTGAACCTGAGCAGGGCAAGAACACTCTTAAGGTGAGCACAAGCACAGGCCATAGTACGCTAATTCTGAAATTCTACTTGCGACAAAAATCACTAGTTTTCTTTTTAATTTCTAAGGGATATTTATTTAACATTCTGGCCTACACTGAGTTCTTCTCAAAAGGGTGAAGCTTCAATTGGCCTGCCATAGTCTTTGTCAAAATATTGGATGGTCATACTTAGTTGAATAGAGGTGCACAGATGCTATTTCAAATGGGGCTTTGAGGGTACTAGAAAACTCTTAGTGAAGTGATCTTTGAATGATTTTTAAATAAACAGAGAAGATAGCACTAACAGCTTGAGGCTTAATTCATTGATCTCATTTATTAGGTGGGTGTGGAAAACTAGGAAAGTTAGAAGACTGGCATCTTCTTCAGGACCCTTTAATCATATCAAATTGGCATTTCCAATTCCCTTATTTGGAAAATTGACTTTAAGTTGATGGGCTTCTGGGATGATTAATTGGAATGTCATTTCTTATAGGCCAGACCAATACCTTATATATTAACCCTTACTGCAGGACAAGAAAATGCTGCACATAAACAATATGTTAGACAGCAGAACTGTGCTATTATTTCCTATATTATTATTTCAGAATGTACGTGCAGTTAGGTTGCAAACGCCACAGCACAGTGTATTTATTCAAAACTATCCATTTATATAGGGCAAATAATATAGACAAAATATAATCAAAATACTTGTAATGGTCAATCTGAATTGTCAACTTGATTGAATTAAGAGGTGCCAATGATTAAGAGGCTTATGGGTGTGTCAGTGAAGGTGTGTCTAGGAATTACTGGCATGTGGGATGCCCGACTGAAATGGAGATCCTCTCTAAGTGTGAGCAGCACCATCCCATAGGCTGATGGCTTGGATGGAATTAAAATTGGAAGAACAAGGAAGCAGTAGCAGATGCAAGCTCTATTCTTCTTGAATGGGTTCCTGATTGCTTCTGCGATCATCTGAGGATATCAGACTCTTTCTTCTTGACTCTTCCAAAGCAGACTCTGCCAGTGATTCTCCAGCAGCCTTCAGTCTCAGACTAGGATAGCACAGTTGATCCCTCTTGTTCTGGGGCTTCAGCCTGTTAGACTGCACAGCTACTGGTTCTTCCAACTCTACAGCCTGGAGACAGCTATTGTGGACTATCCAGCTTCTGGTCACATAAGCCAATATAATAAATTTCCTTTTTATAATTACACCCCCTGTTGATTCTGTTCCTCTAGAGAACCCTGACTAATACAATACTATACTGTATATTTCTTGTATGGAATCACTAGACCCTACACTTTCAATGTACGCTCCTCTGTCCTGACTTTCAATACTGGATTAGGTAATCCTCTTCTCTCTGGTTAAAGAATTCTATAATACTATATATAACATCATTTTCTAATTTTTATGCACTGCCTCATGTCTTCTTTGACTAACACTCTTTTAGAACAATAATTTTGTATGTGAAAATTTATGTCTCATTTTATCCAGTATTTGGCTCAGAGTAAGAGTTAAATAAAGGTTGTTGGATGAATTAATAAAATAATAGAAAACATGTGAATTGTAATGTTGCCTTCTGATGTTTCTTCTGATGGGGTTTTTTCTTCCTTCCACTTAAGAACACGGCCTCTCTGATCTATAAGGAAATAAGCTAAATTTGAGAAGGCAGCTATTATGTCTCCCTCACTCCTTTTTATGGTAGATTTATAATGTGAGTTAACACATTTTTAAAGTTATCAAAATGACATGTTTTTGAAACAATTACCTTTTGTGATATTTTCTTGCCAAGACTCCTATGCTATGTTTCTAATTTAAGTTCTTAAACTTTTAATTTGTTAGATTGGACTGGTAGATGTGTTCCTTGTCTTGACTGGCCAGTTCCAGAGAAGTGTCTGTCAGAACCCATCCAGTCTGTCTAAACTGAGCCCTTGACTTTTGCCTCCTGACCAGATCTGCTTTAGGTCATATATTAATATGAATGAGCTAGCATTTTCTTATTATATTATGTATATTGTCTTTATGATCAGCAACGCCCAGATATTATGTCAATTGTGTATGTTGGTATCAAGAAAAAACTTGCAGTCACCCATTTGAAAACATAATGTATAGGTACACCTCTCCATCTTGATTTTTTGTTTCTTTTTGGAGAGTAATATTTACTTAGAATATATCATTGGAATTTTTATTTTAAAAGCCCTATTGTTCTCAAGAAAAATATCATATCATTTTATTAGATGAGCAAACTATGAGGCTCTGTGTGTGTAAACCAGAAAACACAGATCTTGAACAAAAATCCAGCAAACATGCAGCCTGAACACAAATCCAGTTTCTCTTTATCCTTGAAATTCCTCAAAGACTCTTCAAATAATATCCCATCTCAGCAAAAGAACTTACCAATTTTACTAATTATACTTGTGTTACAGAGTTGGCAGCTTCTGAGAAACTGAGGCAACTTGAGGAGCCCCCATCAAACCCTGACTCTTACAATTGAGTCAGAAAGATTTCAGACATGTCACTCAGACTAACAGGAATTAGTTTATTAAAGGAATAGAAAAAGGGAAAGGGGACACTCCTAAGGGAGAGAGCGGGTCCTCTCAGATAAGAAATTGTGTGCCTCTTTTGAGATCCAGTTTTATTGGGGATTCCACAGCAGTTTCCAGAGAGTCTTTCCCAAGTCTACTGCTTGACTTTTGACTGACAGCAGGATGACATTAGACTTTCAAGTCTCCACTGCCATGACAACGTGTGATCACCTTGACTGAGGCGGACCAGTACTAATTGGATTCTTATAGAGATAAATTCTTACAGATTTTATGGTTAGGAGGAATTATCCTTATCTAGCTGAGTTTTGGGATCTGGTCTATTGAAAGGGTCACAAAAGTCTCCCCATTTAGGGTAACTTGGGTTCCTCTGACATTATTTTAATCCTGTATTTCTGCAGCAGATAGTCAGTAGTGAGCTGAGGAACATGACATGGCAGTTTCACTTACACTAGGCAGGGCTGCAGGTAAATTGTTTCTTGGGGAAAAAAAGTATGTGAAGTTAGCACAGTCGGCCCATTTCACAGAATTATTCTCTTAACTTTGTGTTCCCACCATTCTCATCTGTCTCTCCCCTTACATTTGGGTTGCAACAAGATACTATGGTATTCACGTTGTTCTTAAATAAAGATATTATTACAATTTGAGAGGATTTACCTATAGAAATAGGAACAATATAGTAGTTCCTTGATATAAAATAGGTTTTTGTCTATGCATTGTCAAGCTGTTGTGACATGAAAACATGGAAAAGACTTTTGGAAATGTTTATTTTAAAATATAACATATAACTTCATTCTTGTTATTACTTTTTCTTTTTGGCAAGATTTGTGTATGTAAATGATTTCCTACATCCATAGAAAACTCACAGTTCATTTTAGGTCATTCTGTGTTGGAAGTTTATCTTTATTTTTTTATTCACTGTGTCATTTCTCCCAGAAGTCTTCGCAGTTTCTTCACTATGAAAAATATTTTCTAATTTGATGAGTTTGGAAGCTACATCTTCATATGCCACTTGATAGACAAATATAATAAACATTTGTATAAACTCATATCATAAAGATAAATGTTATTTTTTTAAAAATTGCAAGATGACCTTTTGAAATAAAGCTAACAATCTCATACCAAAATGCACAAGTGATATAGAAAACATTACTTTTCATTTGTCAGGATCTACAACCACACACATGACATTTGTATTTGAAAAGGTCAGAGTAGATGGTGCAATTCCTTACTAAGATTAATACCCACTAAAATTTAAATTAGGTATTTTACAAGTGCATCAATGAATTTTTTAATGGTCTGGGGACAATTGATAATACTTCTGAAATCTTCCCATTTTGAAATTATCATGGCCATATTCAATTGCCTATAACAGAAAGTGCCAAAAATGTTTGTTCTCAGAACTTTTCTTCTGGGAAGTACTTGGGGCATAAAAATATCTCTGGGCCAAAACCTCATGGCTCATGCTTTGTTATGCATCTTCACTTTAAAAATACCATGACAAGGGCCTGGGGTTATGGCACAGTGGTTGCATGCTCGCCTAGCATGCGGGAGGCCCTGGGTTCGATCCTCAGCACCACATAAAAAAATAAAATAAAATAAAGATATTGTGTCCACCTACAACTAAAAAATAAACATTAAAAAAAAAAATACCATGACAAGCTGGGTGCGGTGGTGCATGCCTGTAATCCTAGCACTTTGGGAGGCTGAGACAAGAGAATCGCGAGTTCAAAGCCAGCCTCAGCAACCGCGAAGCACTAAGCAACTCAGTGAGATCTTCTCTCTACATAAAACACAAAGTAGGGCTGGGGATGTGGCTCAGGGGTCGAGTACCCCTGAGTTCAATCCCTAGTACCAAAAAAATACCATGACAAACTCATCTTCTGGTCAGCTGATTATTTAAATGCATGCTATTGATATGGGAATGTTTGATTTTTTCCTCCGTAAAGCACCAGTTATTTCATATTTTAGACTTTTGTGGGTTTCTCAATTCTGCATGAAAACAGCTATAGAAAATATACAAATAAATATCTGACTGTGTTCCAACAGAACTTTATTTAGAAAACAGATGGTGCCTGGATGAGCTACAGCTTGACTTCTACTAGAAACAGCATTCCACAATTTTGATAGACAAAAATTTCTCCGAAAACTCAATGTGCATATTACCAAATAATCTATTTTGAACAATATTACGATGAGCATTACTTGAAGGTAAGGTGGTCCTCACATTTTCACCAGCTTCCTAGTCATCCAAGCCTTTTTGGGAGAACAATATTTCTATACAATATTCTTAGATTAATTGTAGTTAGAATGAGTTTGGGAAGTATCACATCCCCAGCCCATTTTTTATTTTATATTTTGAGACAGGTTCTCACTAAGTTGCTTAGAGCCTCGCTGAGTTGCTGAGGCTGGCCTCAAACTTGCTGTCCAACTGCTTTACCCTAGAAAAGCAGTTTTTTTCCCCAGAATGCTGGAATTATAGGTGTGTGCCACGGCATATGTCAGAAGTATTGGATTATAAAAGCATAACACGATCAGAACTTATTATTTCTTTTAATATGATAAAATGCACTTCCCCCCAAAGGGGGAAAGGAGAATGTTTTTAAACTTATTTTGTATAAAAATAAGCTTCTTTGTTTACTTTTATTATAAGCAACAACAAAACACAAAAACAAAACAAAACAAAAATAAAAACTTTTTTTCCAAGAATAGCTATCTATGGGACACAGTGTACATAAAAATTACCTTTAGTTTAATTTGTGAGGAAATAGATGTTGTTTGGTTTAGTTACTGAAAACAGTAATGTCGTGTTTTTTTTCTTCCTTTTTAGAATTGGCAAGAATCCACATTAGTTCTCAAGAAAAATGTAAATTACCACATAATGTTATAGAAGTCTTTGCTTTTTTGAAAGATTTGGAATTGAGATAAAACAGAAAGCGTGAGATGAAATTATTGTCATCACCTTCCTCGGGAAAACGTCATAGGTAGAAACATAATGTCCTAGCCTGTTAAGGAAATTCTCACAATTTAAAATTCCACACTCTAATGCTGCTGAACATTTACATAATATAGTTTCATATTTTGTTCACTATAAATGAAAACAATTTTTATAAAGTAACATAAATTAATTAAAGTACACCCAGAATTACTTACATAAACTTTTCTCATTTTTTAAATTCACATCCCCAAATTTTTATTTCTGTAATACATAACTGCCAAGTTCCAGCCTCAGCCAGTCAGGGGTCCTAAAGTAGGTGTAGAATCATCGCAATGGAGAGACGAGACAAACTCAATTACTGCATCAGAAAATATCTCTCTCGAGTGATCATGAGGTTTATTTTATGTCTTTCTACAAGGAAGTCCAGAACATTGTTTTTCCATGTCTAGCTATGTTTACTCTGTTTCAAAGAATCTTGTTTTTGTACATGTTCTTTCACTTTTCCTATTGGCATCCTACACAATTTCCTCATAACTCTATTGACCTTATACAATCTTAAAGTTATATAAAGGTAAGAGACAAGATGTCTGCGTAAGTAAAGGTTATCATGCTAAATAAAGAAGAAAAGGTATAAAATTCTATTTTTTGTCTCCCACTATATCTATCAAGTGGTAGGTTTAATTTTTGTGGTTTTTTTTTTTTTTTTTTTTGGTACTGGAGATTGAATTCAGGGGCACTTGACCACTAAGCCACATCACCAGTCCTATTTTTTGTGTTTTATGTAGAGACAGGGTCTCACTGAGTTGCTTAGCACCTCGCTGTTGCTGAGGCTGGCTTTGAACTTGTGATTCTCCTGTCTCAGCCTCCCTAAGTGCTGGGATTACAGGCTTGCGCCACCGCGCCCGGCTGGTAGGTTTAATTTTTATTCATATTCTCTTAGGCAATGTCTGCATTGTAATTTCCTATAATATCTATTTTGCCGTTTGATTAGGACATTTCTATTTTTCTTATTTTTCAAACACCAGGGACAAAATTGTCCCAGTCTCTGAAGAAAGAACAAGCTCTGTATGTCAACCCATTTACCATTAATATTTACCACATCTGCCATTTTCATCATAAATTCCAGTATAGGGTAAAGAACGGTCAGTGGGGGTGGAAAAGTCATCTTGTTTACTTCAGCTCCTCTAGAGGGGAATCATAATCATCCTCCAATTTTGTAAGCCACATATGGTGGTCCCTGGATCATAGGAATCACTCTCTTATGAGAATTTCTATTTTTGAGTAATCTTAAAGTTTTTGGTTTAGGTGGGGAAGTTAATGATGGAGCATTTGCATGAACTCCCTGTTTGCCTTAGCTATTTCAGTAGAATTAGTTTTGTTTTTGTAAGGCCAGTCAGGACATAATTGTGTACACTTGGTTATATATTCGTAATCTCTTTTTGTTTTACAGCATTTCTTAGAATGGGACAATTGTTTATTTCCCCAAGTAATTATTCCCAGCATTATTATTGTTCTCAGGAGAAGTAGCCTGAGACTTGTCTGGGAGCACAGGCCTTGTCAAGTTCCCCTCCAGGTTTGGATCTTGTGAAACACCTGGAGTGATATTGCTCGTGCCACATAAATTTAAATAGGCTTACACTTCATAAAATTCTGTTAGCTTCATTCTGTTAGCTATTTTTCATAATAATGACTCCTGTAAAAGTATAGCATTTTTGGAAAAACCGCACTTTTTACAAACATAATGGCATCTTATGTGAAAGATGCTAAATAGTACAGTGTAAAATACGACTTTTTTAAAAAAAAGTTCAGGTTAAGACATTCATGCTCTGGGGGGAAGACGATCGATTTATTCAGACATTCTATAGAGCAATTTGAATTGCAAGCCATGTTTTGATGAGCTCCAACAGTTTTCTTTCCATGCTTAACCAAGGACAAGGAATAAACAAGGAGGATCTTCTAAAACTTCAGTTTCTTGCAGAAAGTGTGCTATTTTCACATATTTTGAAACTCTCTTACTTTAGTTTTGCCTTTATTGCTTTTCAATCCTAAGCTTACTTTCCAATGCATTTTGAGTGCAATATACCCAAAAGCTTCTTAAATGCTTTTTTTAAAATAGTGAATAAAAGAGAAAAAATAAAGCTGCTTTTCCTAATGAATGATTCTCTCATAGCTCTTCATCACCAACTACACCCACCCTGGCTTTCCTTCCTCTTTGGTGATTACAACCAAAAGTGCTTGTGTTATATATTATGCACACATCATTATGTTTTATGATTAAGGTCTTCTTTACTACTTATATAAACTTGTTTTCCCTTTTCAAATGATTATTTTTCCATTCTGTGAAATCTGCTTGCACTTTTTGACTATGATGAGAATTCTTTTATTTTCCCATAAAATTAATTAAAATTTTTCTACTATTTTCATTAAGCAACAGCAGAATTAAAATCACTAAATTGGGTGATATATGAATTGTTTCCTTTCTATTAATATATGTCAAATAATCTCACTGTTAAGTTCTTAGATTGTAGAAACTATTTCTCATATTTCTTAAGAATTTCATAGAATGTACTATTTTGCTGAGTATCTGGAAGGTCAATGGAATAATTAAACTTCCTCAGGGCATAGCTGGTAAAGTTTTTTCTGTGGATCATATTCATTGAGGATTTTTATTTAGGAAAAAACTCTTTCTGAAAAGCCACCTTTAAAGAACAATGTATATGTCCAGAGAACTTGGGTTTTAGTTTTGCCATTTTATCACCATTAAATTCTGCTAGTAGTATCATTATTAACAGTTCAACTAATTTGCCTGGTTATAATAATATAACCATTTTTAAAATATTATTATGATGATTGTTATCATGAGCATGCAAAGAAAGGTAAAGATAAAATTTAGTGTGTCTCCAGGTCCTGAGAAAGGAGCTCAACTAATAAACAAATAAAAATAGCAAGTGAACAAACAAGGAATGCAATATTGATGAATATAGAAGAGAAAAATTATTAGTTAAGAGTGTTCAAAAAAAAAGGATGTAGGATAAGAACTGGATGTGTCCTTGTAGACTGTTAAAACTACAAATGCACAAAACACATTCCAGGTGAAGGAAGAGAGCAGGTACATCTGGAAAATGATGGGAACTTGTTTGGAAAAAACCTGTAAAGTCAAATTGGCATAGACATAAGTGTACATTAGTATTATGATAAGTTTCTCAAATTTCTTTTGGTAAAGAATAAAATGGACAGTATAAATGTCAGGGCAGTAGTTTCTAGGATGTGATGATTTTAACAGGGTAAGTATTAAAGGAAGGTAGAGGTGGAATGTAGGCAAATTCAAGGTGGCCTAGAATGTGATGTTGGTTAACAGTCATGGTAAAGAGGCAAAAGGAACAGGCATATTTCAATTTCATAAATGGAAAGACGAACATTAGCAGAATACCTTACAAATATATCTAGGAAATCAAATAATTGAAAAGCACATATAAATTTAGCAAACTCTGGCTTAACAATATTTGAATTAACTGAGATACTTAAATCATGAACAAATTTTATACATTCAAGTAAATTTTCCCAATGAGATAGGAATTTTAAAAAAATAGAATGAAGCCTTTGTTAGATATTGATTTCATGAGTTAAGGTAAATGACAAACTGAACGTGATAGATTTTCAGTTTATTATATTTTGTTAATTGAAGTAGGATAAAAACAGCTTTAAATATCTACCTATCAAAGACGTTACGAAAACCTAAAAAATGAGTGAAAGTCCAAAACCAGCAACAAAATAGTACATGCTATTATCCTATTGAAATAATTTTTAATATTATTTTAGCTAAGTATGTTATTAAGTCAACTAAAATTTTCATTCTATAAATATGGATAAAGAAACATTATGAATTGATTTGTAGCATAAAAGGTCTTTCATTCTTAGCATCATTTGTGTATGCAAAAGAGAGAAAATATAAGAACTATAAAAGCTATGAGTTAGCAAATAAATATCCTTACTTCAACACAAATGGTATGTAAGGTGTCTTCCCTTTTAAAAAAGGGTAGACTTTTTTAAGTGGTTTAACTTTCAAACCATTTAAAGATATTTTGACTTTTACACTGATAAATATATGTTCAAAACATAATTAAATATGTTCAACAGAATCAAATTTTTCATTTGGTTACATGTTGATCAGTTTTTGAAAGTTCATACTCTGAAAAATATAGAAATCTTGTCATGTACTTAATTTTTATATTATAGAAAACATTTTTTTGTAATTTCCTAAATATTCTTTCTCTTCAAATCAAATGCTCTTCTCTGAATCTTTCCCCCTTGAGACGTATGGATACAAATTTGTAGAATTTGGTTTACTCTAGAATTGTCCCCCCTAACAGGCAACACCTAGGACAAACAGGCCAGGCATTTCACCTAGATCCTGATTTGAAGTATCCACCCAATAGCAATAGCAACAAAATTGCAAAACCATGATTTCAAAGCAAACATGCAAGGTTGTCAATAAGATGATAGCATCAGTGGCTTACTATGTAAAGTTACCTATACTTCATTAGAATCTATTTAATGTCATAATAGAAACATGACTTAAAATAATCTCTGAGTTGTTTTGAAGCAATGAGGAAAAGACAAGTCACAACCTATATAAACAGAATTTAAGGTAATTTTATTATGAAATATGATTTAAAAATCTAAAAAGAAAACAAAATAAATAAAAAGAAAGCAAAAATAGTTGGCAAAAATAAAA
This sequence comes from Geosciurus inauris, assembly GCA_004024805.1. Classification (NCBI taxonomy): domain Eukaryota; kingdom Metazoa; phylum Chordata; class Mammalia; order Rodentia; family Sciuridae; genus Geosciurus; species Geosciurus inauris. The sequence continues at coordinate 61,266 of PVHX01005661.1, read as the reverse complement.
ACAAATGTTAGAATGGTAGAATTCAGAGAAATATTAGAACTATGAATAATTTAAAAGTAGATTCTATTAAAGAACAATGAGAAATAAAGGAAAAATAATAATATTTCCATAGTGATTGTCTCTTTGTGTAATAAGCTACTTCAAAACGTGATGGCTGGACAATAACCATTTTGTTATTTTATGATTGTGTCAATCAGTAATGTAGGCAGGGCTTTGTTGGAAAAAATGTCCATTTTTTCAAGGTATTGACTAGGTTCATTCAGGGGTATTCATCTCATGTCTGAGCTGGTCAAAAAGATTGATGATAATTTCACTCACATAAATGTGACAATACTGATAAATTATCACAGAGAAAGCAGGAATACTATGAATCAACTGTGTGCAATTCATTCTTTGGGTTTCTCCCAGCCTTCTCTCCAGGAGACTGATTATGCTACCTTCAGTGTAGCTTGGAGATGTTATTCCTCTTAAAGACAAGGCCTAGAAACTAGCAAAACATCGTTCCTTTTGTTATCTTAGGTCAAGGCATTCACATTTTAAAAGAAGGAAATGTAAACATCATCTCAATCAAAGAACAACAAATAATTTGTGGACATCTCTAATTTCCTACAGAGGTAGAGTATGCACTTTAATAACAATAACATAAATTTAATAAGAGTTTTAAAAATAACTACATTAAAGTCAGAATGAGAAATGTATGTCACTGCCTTTATTATTATTGGATTATCAGCTAAGTGCAAATAGATGTATTAAGAGAAAACAAATAGAGTAAGAATTTGGAAAAAAACAAAGATTATATCTCATTGAAAATTTTATGAATATAGGTAAAAAATTTAAAGAAATATGTAGAAAAATCAAATTCAACATGAAAAGTTAATGAATCCATAGTTGATAAAACCAACAACTGAAGACCAGAAGCCTTCATGTATGTAAACAAAAACAGAAAAGAATGTCTTTTCAATAGCAAAAATTTTAAAAACATAAATGTCAAACTTACACAAACAATATCAATGTAAACCCTAAAATATTGCAGAAACACACACAAGATGATATATTTTATTAAATGGAAAAAATATCATATATTTGGATAAAAGTCTAGATGTTATAACAATGTCAAACTTTCTCCACATTAATTTATAGATTATACATGGAGTGAATATGTTCTCTATTAATTAAAATTTATGATTTATAAATAATATGCTCTTGATTTAAAATATCAGTAGATTTTTATTTTTTTACAGCAAAACAAAATCATTATTTGGTCTATGTGGAACAACAAATCAACAATAGCCAGAAAAAAACTGCAAAAATAGAAAGGAAAAAAAAAAAAAACAATGAGAAGCGACTAAATCTACCAACATGTGACACTGGTGAATAAAAACCAGAATTTTAAAAGTCCACATTGAGTCAATTATGTATGAAAACATAGCATTAAAAAGGCAACATGTTGAAGTATTAAAAGGATGAACTTTCCTAAGTTGTTCTGTAATAAATTTTTAACAAAAACTAATACAAGTGGAAAACTGGAGGCCTAAATTTATACTAAAATAAAAAGTGATCAAACATTCATTTTTACATGATACATGAAGGTATATTATTCTCAGTGGATCAAAAATATGAAAGCAGAGACTCTTCCTAGTTGAAATCACTTTTCATAAAAATATAAAAACCTCCAATAAAAATGACTGAGAATAATATTTTAAGAAACTGCTGTCATTAGGCAGTGGACAGCTTGCAGTATGACCAAGGTCACTGACAGAAGAAAATTTCGCAAGTGGACATGATAGTTGCTCTGACTCTTGACAAGGAAAAATAAACTACTTGCTGCAGCTTATTGAACTGATGCCAGGCAGTCTGTTCTTGAAGAACCATGTTTTGGGCCACTTAATGTAGCTCTAATCTGTCTAGGAAAGGAAATGAACAGGAGGAAGGAAACTGCATGCATGAAGGTCCAAGAACTGTATGAGGAGAATTCCCATGAGCTCTTAAGGGATGAAGTGAGCGGGGTCCAGTGGCTTCTCTGACAGCAGCTGTTATTGGGATGGGAAAGGAAGAGATAGATTATTGGTTATTTGGTTCAGAGTTCTAACTCAACTGAGACTTTGTTAGCACATTGTGAACATTACAGGTATCTAAATGAAATACCAGGGGCTGTACCTTGACAGTAAAAATGACACCCTAGAGAAAGGTCTATTTTAGACCCTTCTCAAAATTAATTAATTAATTTAACAGTTAAAAAAAAGCCCCAATAGATTTTTTTTTTTTTTTTTTTTTTTTTTTGGTACTGGAGATCGAACTCAGAGGCCCTCAACCACTGAGCCACATCCCCAGCCCTATTTTGTGTTTTATATAGAGACAGGGTCTCACTGAGGTGCTTAGTGCCTCGCCTTGCTGAGGCTGGCTTTGAACTCGCGATTCTCCTCTCAGCCTCCCTAAGTGCTGGGATTATAGGCCTGAGCCACTGCGCTCGGCTCCAATAGATGTTTAAGGGAGACAATGATTAAAAGTTGAGTAATTCAAAGTATGGAGCAATTAGACATTTTCTATAGACCTACCCTAAGAAAGCTTAAAACCAAGACTGCATAAATACAAACTCATAAACCAATAAATGAATTACCTACTATAACAAAAATAACACAATTGAGAAAAATATAAAGGATCTAGAATTTCTTCAAATCATCAGTAATGTGTAATACACAATAAAATATAGCAAGTTTTGCAAATAAGCAGTAAAATACAATTTTTATTAGGAACAAAACCAGTCCTAAAACATCCCAAATACATTTAGTTAGTAAGGATTCAGAAGTAACTTGTAAGGAAAACACTTAAAGAAGAAAAAAACAACTTTAAATACAATAAATGTGGCTGTAATGAGCAAATAAATAGGGGCTGTTGGCAGATAAATAGGATGTACAAAGAAGGATCAAATGAAAAAATACAGAATGGAAAACTGTAATAAATTATAAAAAAGCTCACTGGACGTGATTTCAGATGTGTTGCATAACAACATTTTAGTCAATGACAGGCCATATATTCGACTGTGGAACCATAAGGTTCTATCTCTTAGTGATGCCAAAGACACCTTACTTTGTGTAAGTACACTCCGCAATGTTTACAGAGTAATGGAATCCTCCACCCCATAGCACATTTCTCAGAACATATCCTCAATGTTAAGCAATGCACGACAGTAACAGTATATTTGAGATGGTAGAAAAGTCAAAGAGATTAATGAAATAATCTAATCTGCTAACAAATAATTAAATTCTACAACCATGCAAAAAGTTTCTTAAAAATGAGAGTGATCTATTTGTTTTAGACAAATTTAAACTGTATTTGTACTGAAAGAAATGGTAAAGGATGTTTTCCAGATTGAAGAGAGGTAAAACCAAGCAGAATCTCACATCTATAGGTAGAAAATGAGAGTATAAAAAATGGTAAATAAAGAGATAAATTTCAAAGATTATTTTTCTTTTCATTTCATAATTTCTCTTAAAGGTAAAAATAGATCCTTATATTTAAATTTATAATATTTAGTAGAAGGTATGATAAAAAGCATTCCAATGTCAATGGAATGACATTGACATCAATGCTGAATTTCTGAAATAAATAGAAAGTACTAGATTGAAGTGCTAGTTGTATCATGTGAGTAGTCACAAGTTAATCCAAAATATACATTGAAAAGATGAGGCTGTATGTTGTTAGCAATATAGAAACCTATAAAAGAATAACAAAAAAGAGTAGAAAAGACAGAAAGAGAAAAGAAAAAACAAAATATTGAAATGTATCTAAGAAAGATGAGAGAAAACTTGGGTAATAAAAAATAAAAGAGACAAACTTAAATAACTTTAAACAGATAAAACTTTAAACCCTTTATGTTAGTAATTACATTATATAAATGAACTAAATACTTCTTGAAAAATACAGAGATTTTGAGATTGCTAAAAGAATAGTCAACTATATGCCAACTACAAGAAATGTGCTTTAAAAATTTAAAAATAAAGGACAATAAAAGATATAGCATGAGAACAGTAAACACTAGAAAGGTGGCATTTCTATTTTAATACTGGTAAAGAAGGATTCAAGACAAAGAGTATATAGTGGATGCAAGGAGACATTTTAAATAATAATCAATTCATCAGAGAGGTAAGTCTAAATACATATTTTCCTAAATTTTCCAAATTCATGATCCTAAAACCTGAACTTTGAAGGAGTAATAGACAATTCAAAGTCATAACATCTTTGAGTAAATGACAGAACAAATAGACAAAAACCATCAAAAATATAGGAGACATTAATAGCACTATTAACCAATTTTATCAAATTAAAATATGCAAACAGTACATTCAAAACCTAAAGTACATGTAAAATGTTCCACAAGAAAGGCCTTGTATTGGGTCTTAAACTAGTTTTGATGTAGTATAAAGACTGTAAGTTTATTGGGTATATAATTTTGTGAGAGTTAGATTAAATTAGAAATCATTTATAGTAATATATACTATAATTAAAATAAGCCCAACAAATACTTGATACTTTAAATAATATGCTAATAATCATGCTTTAAAGAAAACATCATAAGAGAATTTATAAATGTATCAAACAATAATAATTTAAAAGAATAAATGAAAGAAAATTAATTTTTCCTCAAAGTTATTTATAAACCTTTCTCTTCTAAATATATAAACATTTATAATTTTTTATTATAATCAGGCATATTTTTAAAAGAAAAAGATTTAGACATAACCTTGAAGGATTAGAGTCCATGATCCAGTTTCATACCTTAAAAATATCAGAAATAGAAGAAAAAAATAAACCCAAAGTAAGCAAAGAAATAATTATCATAACTGAATATAAATGAAACAGAAGGCAGCATGCAATAAACATAACGATATAAAAAGGAAGTTTTTGAAAATAATCAAGAAAAATATTATTATCAAAAATGAAAGATGCCCTCAGTAACTTGGGAGCCTTAGAAAGGAGAATCATAAGTTCAAGGTCAGCCTCAGCAAGGTCTTAAACAGATTAGTGAGAACCTGTCTCAAAATTTAAAAAAAAATAGAAAAAAGAGAAAGGGTCAGGGATGTTGCTCAGTGGTGAAACACCCCTGGATTCAATCCCTGGTGCCAACAACAAAACAAAAAAGCAAAATTTTGTATGTTGAACAGATAGTATAATGGTAATAAAAGAATATTAGGAGCCCAGCATGGTGGCACCTGCCTGTAATTCCAGCACTTTGGGAGGCTGAGAATCCCGAGTTCAAAGCCAGCCTCAGCAACAGGGAGGTGCTAAGCAACTCAGTGAGACCGTGTCTCTAAATAAATTACAAAATAGGGCTGGGGACGTGTCTCAGTGGTCAAGTGCCACTGAGTTCGATCCCTGGTACCAAAAAAAAGAATATTTGGAGTAGGCTTATGAAATTAAACTAAGTACAAGTTGAAAGATTAATATGCAAATTTCAATGATATTTCTGTGTACTTGGAAAAAATAAATAGAAATGGAATGAAATTCCTTATGAAAGAATTTTAAACATAAACTACTTAGGAACATACTTAATGAAATACATGTAATATTCCTACACTAAAAAATGCAAACTGTTATGAAAACAATTTAAAGAATATCAAAGTAAAGCAGAGAGAATTTTCACTTACTAAAAGAATCAATGTTTTTGAGGTACACGTTCTCCAAAACTGTTTTAAAAATACAAGAAAATGCCACCAAATCCCAAAAAGCTGTGTGCAACTATGTGTGTGCACACAGCTTGAAAATTCACATGCTCATTTAAAGTTATATTTGGAATTGCAGAGGACATAAAATGATGAAAACAATTTTAAAGGAGAACAAAAATAGGAATCTTAAACTACCAGAGCTCAAGATTTACAATAGGGCTACGCTAATTGAAATATACGTTCAAAGAAGAGAATAGAGAGGCAAGAGATATACCCACACATATTGTCTGCTGACATTCAACAATGGCTAATGAAGTGATTAAATTGTTAAACGTTCAAATTTTCTATAAATAATGCTGAACAATGAACAACTGGATATGTCTGTGGAAAGAGCATTAAAAAATTGATACAAATTATAGACATAATTGTAAAAACAAAAAGAGTAAAACTTCTGCAAGGAAATACAGGTAAAAAAATCTTGGAAATCTTGAGGTTTGATATTTCCCAAATATCAATCATACACATCATAAAAATTGATCAATTGGATTATATTGAAATTTAAGTCTGCTCCTCAAAGAACACAATGTAGAGTTATGCATTGAATAACAACATTTGGTTAATGAAGAGCCATACATAAGATTATGGTCCCAGAAAATATTGCCTAAAAAGATCTTAGCCATATTCGTTTGTATAGGTATATTTTTTGATATTTGCAAAACAATCAAATTACCTTATGACGCATATCTTAGGATATATCCTTGTTAAGTGACATATTATGTGTGTGTGTGTGTGTGTGTAAGGAACATATGTATATTTGACAGACTTGGATAGTATATTCACTATATAGCAAATCAAAAATTCATATAAAGAACCCTATTACTATGATAAGGAGAAAGACAAAAAGTCCCAAGATACGTGAAATAATTACAAAGATATTTCATAAAATACTTATGTCTAATAAGTAATTAGAGATGCTTAAATTAAAAAGTTTTATATACCACTAAACATCCACCAGATTAACTAAATTTTCCAAATCTGATAATAAATACTGGGTATTTATTATCAGAGACTGTGGAAGCCTTGAATCTTTCACACATTGCTGTATAAAAAATAAAATGGTACAAATACTTTGGAAATCATTTGGGTAGATTGTTCAAAGCTAAAATATAGTTATTGTAAGAGTTACCAATTCCATCTCTAGGTGTTTTTCCAAAAAGAATAAAAATATTTTGCTCAAAAATATTTTCACATGAATTTGACCAAAAGCTTTATTTAAAACAGCTACAAATGGAATACAAATGTTCATCATCAGGAAAGAATTATGAATACTCTCATCATTGATGAATATCAAAAACATCATTCTGGACAAAATGTGAATAGGTGGTTCCCTAGGATAAGGTATGATTAAGAGATTGAAATAATAATGGAAAGAAAAAGACAAGGAATGAAATAAGAGTTAAAGAGATTTAAATGTTTAATAAATAAAACGACAGAACTTCAGATCTTGACTCAATTAATTTATGAGACAATAAAAAAAGTTGATTCCTCCCGATTAGAAAATATTAAGTAATTATTTTAGGTTTCTTTTAGGTATTATAATGGAATCATCTTTATGTTTTACAGAAGGAGGTCTAATCTTTTAGAGATAAAACTGAACTAAAATCTGCATAAACTATATCTAAAAGATTATAATGTTGAGATAAAACAGACGTATAGGTTCAGCTTGAACATAGTACCATGCCAGGGGAAAGAAAATATGGGAAGATTATAGATGAGACATGATTAACATGATTAACCATAACATGATAAATATAAAAATTTAGTAATAGTTCAATGGGATAGAAATTCTGCAATATTCTTTCTATACTTACATGTATTTGAAATTTACCATAAAACTTCCTTAAAACATTTTATCCATTATAAAATAGCATAGTTTTTCCTTCCTAATGCTCACCTCTACTGATAGGGATATAATTCAAATGAGCTAGTTTTCTATGAAAATATTTAATAGATTTCTCTTGCATCATTTTATAAAGTCTAATTTCAAAAATATTTACAAATTTGTATGTCTTCCAGTTTTTGTAAATAACATAGAAAAAAATATGTAATGATAAGTACTTTAGGTCAGAGAGATCTGTGCTGGAACCATGATCCCAACATTAGCTACAGAATTGACTGCACAATTAAAGAAAGCTCTGAGCCTGTATATCCCATCTGTGAAAAAAATATGATAAGTAAAGTATTGAACATATTTTAGGGGGAGTGTTGGCCTAAGTTCAACCTGCTTTCAGAAAATCTGAAGATGATGGAAAATGAAATAGTACCACATCAAACAGCAATTTCCTTGAAATAAAGTGTTTGGAATCCCTGATGAAAGAATATATCCTTTGGGGCAAGAGAATACGACATGCCAATGAGGTAGATTAAAAGGACCTAGTTGTTGAAGAAAATGGGATTTGCGATTCTGCAAATAGGGGCGGTTTGTTGGGACGTGTCTACCTCCTCCTGTTTAAGGAACAGCATGATTGAAGAAAGAGCTCTTTGGCTGGAAATGCTTTGTGGCCTTGGAGCACAAGTGGTACTTATTTGGGACTCTCTATAAAACTAGAACATGAAACAGACAGAAAAGCAGTCTTTTCTACTTTGAAACAAGATAGTTAGCAACTTGAGACTTTGAGGATATTGATCCAATTATAGAGTGTGACCCTAGAAAGGGATTGCTAAATTGATCTCATGGTTTTGTAATTCATTTCACTCGAAAATATATTGTTGCAGCTATTATACACCAGTCATATTTCTAGGCATAGTGCTTTTTAGCGAAGGTTAGAAAAATGAAGATAAAATTTGACTTCAACTCTCAGAAATGTACTATTAGAAATTTTGTTTTAAAATATTATGTCAAAACATAGGAAGAACTCCTTTTAGTGTTAAGAACAAACAAGAATATGATTGTGAAGGTGCCAGCCAATGCAATTAAGAAAAATAAAGTAATACAATATGTAAATATTTCAAAAAAGAAGATAAAATCATCATTAGTTTTAGATGATGTGTTGGCATGCCTAAAATTCTGAAAGTAATTATATATAAAAATAAGTTAAAAGGTAAGATAATTTTGTGAGATGGTTTGGAATGAAATTAATATAATGAAAATATTAGCCTTAATAAATTAAAACAATAATATGAAGTTATGATAGGACATAATTAAAAATACATACTAATAATTTGAAGAGGAAAAGCAAAAATCTATTTGAAGGAAACTATAAAATATTGATGAGGGGGAAAATAAGTAACTAAAAATAGAAGGGCTTAGAGAGGGAGAAAAAGCACCATGACTATGGTGTTTGTCATGGTTCTCCAAAGAAACAGAACCAATAAGACAGTAAGATGTGTGTGTATGTGTGTGGGGAGGGGTGGGTAGGCAAGCAGACATATACAACAAGATTTATTAGAAGGAATTAGAACTCATGATTATGGAGATTTTCAAGTCTAAAAAGCTGTAGTGTGGGCCTGCGGGGCAATTTGGCAGCATTTCTTAAAATCATTAATGAACATGCTCTTAAACACAGTATTCCTTCAGAAATATATACTCCATATTTATAACACAGTGCACCATTGTTGTCAAAATCAATATAAAACTAGAATCTTTAATGTCCGTTGTAGGGTACTGTTTGATAAATATGTCCCAGTGGCTCAGGAGGCTGAGACAGGAGGATCACAAGTTCAAGGTCAGCCTCAGCAGCTTGGCAAATCCCTAAGTAATGTAGCAAGACCCTGTCTCAAAATAAAAAATCAAAGGGGCTGGGATGAGGTTCAGTGGTAGAGTGCCCCTAGGTTCAATCCCCAGTACCAATAAATAAACAAACAAACAAATAAATAAATATGGTACATGAAGTGAAATATTTTATGATTTTAAAAATCAATAAATAAACACTATTAGAAGGGTATGTTGGTGACATGTTAATTAAACAAAATGAAAATGCAGATCAGTTATTATATTATTTAACCACTTGTTCTTAAAAAGAAAAATAAATATTTGCACATATACTGTTTGGGACATACAGTATCTCTGAAAAATGTACAAAGAAATAGTATCATGTTACTATTAAAGTAAATAAGTAGTTGAAGAGCAAGGAAGATACTCTTCTCATTAAATTAATGCAAAATAAATTCAAAATGTTTAACTAGTTCAACCGTTAAATTAGAACATCTGAACAACTCTTCCATATTATAATCCCTATCCCACCCCAAACTTCAACATACCTACACATATGAAAATTATTTCTTTAGGCTGCTGAAATACTGCATAGTAAACATTGATATTTGTTATTTTCAGTTCCATTTTTATGTCCTCCTTTGTTCTCTTCAGTTTTTATGTTTCCAAATAAATTTGTGATTTACCTTTATAATCCAGTTCTTTAACTTTATTTTCTTTTTATATACCAATTAATTTTTAACTAATTAATATATTCTAATTGGGTATATATGACAGCAGAATGCATTTTGATTCATTGTACACAAATACAGCACAACTGTTCATTTCTCTGGTTGTATATCATGTAGCGTTGCACCATATGTATATCTAGGGTAATGATGTCCATCTCATTCCACCATCTTTCCTGTCCCCATGCCCCCTTCCCTCCCCTCCCTACCCTTTGCCCAATCAAAATTCTTCCGTCCTTCCCCCACATCCCTACCCATTGTGAATCAGCATCCACTTATCAGAGAGAACTTTTGGCCTTTAGTTTTGGGGGATTGGTTTACTTTGCTTAGCATGATATTCTCCAATTCCATCCATTTACTCACAAATGCCATAATTTTATTCTCTTTTATTGCTGAGAAATATTATCCATCCATCTATTGAAGGACATCTAGGTTGGTTCCACAGTTTAACCATTGTGAATTGAGCTGCCATAAACATTGATGTGGCTGCGTCACTATAGTATGTTGATTTTAAGTACTTTGAGTATAAACCAAGGAGTGGCATAGCTGGATCAAATGGTGGTTCCATTACAAGTTTTATAAGGAATCTCCACACTGCTTTCCAGATTGGTTGCACCAACTTGCAGTCCCACCCACAATGAATGAATGTGCCTTTTCCCCCACATCCTCACCAACACTTACTGTTGCTTGTATTCTTGATAATTCCCATTCTGATTGGAGTGAGATGAAATCTTAGTTTTGATTTGCATTTCTCTAATTATTAGAGATGCTGAACATTTTTTCATGTATTTGTTTTTATTTTTTTTAAATAGTTTTTAGTTATACATGAACACAACATCTTTATTTATTTTTATTTGGTATGAGGATTGAACCTAGTGCCTCACATGTGCGAGGCAAGCACTCTGCCACTGAGCTACAACCCTAGCCCCTCCTGTATTTGTTGATCAATTGTATTTCTTCTTCTGTGAAATTTCTGTTCAGTTCCTTAGCCTATTCATTTATTGGGTTGTTTGTTTTTTTGGTGTTAAGTTTTTTGAGTTCTTTATATATCCTGGAGATCAGTGCTCTATCTGATGTGAGTGTGACAAAACTTTGCTCCCAAAATGTAGGCTCTTGCTTTACCTCATTGATTGTTTCTTTTGCTGAGAAGAAGGTTTTTAGTTTGAATCCATCCCATTTATTGATTATTGCTTTTATTTCTTGCATTTTAGGAATCTTATTAAGGAAGTTAGGGCCTAATCTGACATCATGAAAGTTCGGACCTACTTTTTCCTCTGTTAGGCTTAAGGTCTCTGGTTTAATTCCTAAGTTCTTGATCCACTTTGAGTTGAGTTTTGTGCATGATGAGAGATAGGGGTTTAGTTTTATTTTGCTGAATATAGATTTCCAGTTTTTCCAGCATCATTTGTTGAAGAGGCTATATTTTCTCCAATGTATATTTTTGGCACCTTTGTCTAGTATGAGATAACTGTATTTGTGTGGGTTTGTCTCTGTGTCTTCTATTCTGTACCATTGGTCCACATGTCTATTTTGGTGCCAATAATATGCTGTTTTTGTTACTATAGCTTTGTAGTATATTTTAAGGTCTGCTATTGTGATGCCTCCTGCTTCACTCTTCTTGCTAAGGATTGCTTTGGCTATTCTGGGTCTCTTATTTTTCCAAATGAATTTCATGATTGCCTTTTCTATTTCTATAAGGAATGATGTTGGGATTTTAATTGGAATCACATTGAATCTATATAGCACTTTGGGTAGTATGGCCATTTTGACAATATTGATTCTGCCTATCTAAGAGCATGGGAGATCTTTCCATCTTGTAAGGTCTTTTTCAATTTCTTTCTTTAGTGTTCTGTAGTTTTTATTGTAGAGGTCTTTCACTTCCCTTGTTAAATTGATTCCCAAGTATTTTATCTTTTTGAGGCTATTGTGAATGGGGTAGTTTTCCTAATTTCTCTTTCAGAGGGTTTATACTGATGTATAGAAATACAATTGATTTATGGGTGTTGATTTTATATCCTGCTATTTTGCTGAATTCATTTATTAATTCTAGAAGTTTTCTGGTGGAATTTTTTGGATTTTCTAATTATAGAATCTTGTCATCGGCAAATAATGATAGTTTGAGTTCTTCTTTACCTATTTGTTTCCCTTTAATTTCTTTCATCTGTCTAATTGTTCTGGCCAGAGTTTCAAGGACCATGTTGAAAAGAAGTGGTGAAAGAGGGCATCCCTGTCTTGTTCCCGTTTTTCGAGGGAATCCTTTGAATTTTTCTCTATTTAGAATGAGGTTGGCCTTGAGTTTAACATAGATAGCTTTTATAGTGTTGCGGTATGTTCCTTCTATCCCTAGTTTTTCTAGTGTTTTGAACATGAAAGGTGCTGTATTTTGTCAAATGCTTTCTCTGCATCAATTGAAAAAATCATATGATTCTTATGTTTAAGTCTATTGATGTGATGGATTACATTAATTAATTTCTGTATGTGAACCAACTTTGCATCCCTGGAATGAACCCCACTTGTTCATGGTGCACTATTTTTTAATGTTTTTGTATGCAATTTGCCAAAATTTTATTGAGAAATTTTGCATCTATGTTCATCATGGATATTAATTTGAATTTTTCTATCTTTGATTTGTCTCTGTCTTGTTTTGATATCACTTACCTTTATTTTCTTAGTCTATACCAGCTTCACATGGCAAGACTTGAAATTTACTAATTTTTGATTTCTCTCCTTAAACTTTTGAAAATATCCATTTACCACCATGACATCCTTCAGGACATTTTATTTAATAACTTTAATAATTCCAATAGAATTAGAGATGTCTGTTACTACATATTCTTTAAAAACTAAAATGAAATAAAAAGTTATTTGAGGGCTATCCTGGAAAAGCTCTTTATAAAGGAGATAAATTTAGCAGCAATTATCTTCACTTGTTCCTTCCTGAAACACAGATGAGATTTGGTTGCAAAGCAGCTATTATGTAATTATGAGGTAACAAGATGAGAATTATAAGCCACATTCCTAAGATGAATGAGCAGGAATTTTAACAGTGCAGTGTCAATGACCACACTCAGTTCAGCATTTAAGTCTCAAACCAAATACTTTTCAGTTCTTGTTACAAGAGAAAAATAAAAACAAACTGATATAGGCTCATTAGTTTGAATTTGTTACATTTAGCCAGTCTTCTTATTCAATTAATAGAAAAGACATATTGTCTTATTTATCTAATTTTGTAAGCAAAATAGTCAACAATTGTCGTCCATGTCCTGTGGGGATGGTGGGGACAAAATTCCCTGACCTGTGAAGGGCTGGCTAAAAGAAATAAGACAGAGAAAAACCACAGAACACAGAAAATAGTTTCAAAACATGGGAGTAGGACGAGCCCACAACCAGACGGTTCTAACTTCCAACAGCTGGCTCCTGACTGCTGGCAACTGGTAACTAACAAAATGGATCCCACGTGTGCTTTATTTATATCAGGGGACTTCAAAGACCTTCCATCCAACATTCTTTACCAAGATAGGAAGAGAGTGGAGTCTTGTAGTCAGCAGGTTGATTGGCATCTTGGCAGGTCACACTCATCTTAGAGGGGCTGCACGGCTACAACAGGTCAGGCCATCTCTAGTGCTGTGTGAGACTTGTGTGTGGTGGTCCACACACACCCCATGGATGGCTCTCTACAATCAGTTACTGCCCATTTCCTCACCTGGTTTGTTCTTTATTTTAGTGTACCACAAATCATGCATCATTCAGTGTTTGTCTTCTTGCATCTTCAAGGCAAACCTAGAATTACATTGATAGTATCTTTTTGAGAAAAAAATTCATAATCTTATAAACATTTTTATAGTTTATAACAGGAAGATTCCTCTCTTTTATAGAGTCTGAAATGATATCTGTTGTACTCCTCATCTGTTCTCTTGTTAACACGTATTTCTGGCTATAATTCAGCTAAGCCAAAATAGAATAGTTATTTTTAGTTGAGGATGAATTTGGTTATGTGATTTCTTTTTCTTTTTCTAAAATGAACATATGTGCAAAGAAAGTAATTCTCAAGAAGTTTCGTACAGATATTCTCCCTCAGTTTAAGGAATAGATGGCAGTCATTCAGAGAAACAGAGAAAGTTAAGCATTGCACATTTCCCAGGAAAAGAAATAATAAAAAATTGGCTATGAGTAGGAATATCGTCTCAAGCCAGCTAATAAGCCATGTTTAAATCCATTTAGCAACACCTGGCCCATTTTCTCATTTATTTCTTATTTTCATCCAGAGGATAATTAATGTTTTAATATACCAGAAAGAAAGATTATTGTCCTATATTTTTTAAAGAATGAAAACTGAAAAAGGGGTGTGAAAATGATTTGTTTACCTTGGTCTATGATAAAACTGCTTTAATTTTTCCATCTGCATGGTTGCAGTAATTTATAAGCCTGAACATCTCTCTCAGTGTCATTAAAACAAAGCTGGAATTCAGACACAGCCCACTCAATCCATATCATAAAGAAGTCAAGAAAATGCTGATGGTCATTGAGCTATTGAGAGCTGGTTGGGTTTTATGAACTAATGGGATATATAGCATTACTTACTGTATGGATAATGAATTGATGACATTATACTTAAATAAAGGAAATAGCTTGGTCAGAAAATGTGCCATTTGAGAGAAATGGCACATTTCTACTACTTCAAACCTAAAACAGAAACAGAGTGGAAAAAAGAAAATCCATGCAAGGAGATTATTGCATCAGTAACTCAAAAGGTAAAATGTGTCAGTTAGATGGGACATTCAGGTTACAAAAAGCATCATTAGAATTTTTCATTTTTTCACAGAGGTCTGTTAATTTGAAATACTTGGCACTTCAGAGAGATCTTCATCTCCTGCAAAACTGTCTCTCTTTTGAATGTTGTAAGAACCTAATATCGTCCTTATGCCTTTTTTTTCGGGCTGCATATGTGTGTGTGTGTGTGTGTGTGTGTGTGTGTGTGTAAGACAGGCTAGTGCTTGTAAGAGGGCTAGTGCTTGTAATGATGGTTCTCTGGGATATCAACAGAGTTACTGTTGAAATCAAGAGAATCAGTTGAGTCACATGAAAATATGAAATCAATGAAATGAATGAAGGTGAGCCTTCTATACAACTCAGAAAGTCCAATACTAGGTAGACAACCTAGGGACACTCTAGTATAAATACGTTGGAAACATATACAAGAGTGTTTGTAGCAGCATTTTTGGTCCTATCCCAAAAATGAAAACAATGTAAATTTCATCATTATTAGAATAAATAATTATCCAGGATACACTGGTTCAGTGAATACTATTTAGTGAAAATTATAAACTATATGTGTCAACTACAATAAATTCTAAAAGTGTAATATTAAGAAAAGGCAACAAGTTAGGTTGAAACCATATAATATGTTTCCATATACATAAAATTGAAAAGTAAACAACTCTAAATAATATAACTGAAAAGCAGATTAAGATAAAAATAAGAAGAGTGTTTGCTTCCGGGGAGGAATCATAGAGGGTGTGAGGAAGAAGGAGTAAAAAAATGGTGTGTACTCAGGAGGCTGACACAGGAGGATCACGAGTTCAAAGCCAGCCTCAGCAATGGTGAGGCGCTAAGTAATTCAGTGAGACCCTGTCTCTAAATAAAATACAAAAAATAGGGCTGAGGATGTGTCTCAGTGGTTGAATGCCCCTGATTCAATTCCCAGCACCTCCCTCCAAAAAATGGTGTGCAAAGTACAGTAGAATTCAATTTAAACCTCATTTTTAAATGCAAAAATGCTTGCCATGTACAAAATGTAAGTTATGCACAAGCTATAAAACACTCTTATTGACTCTGTTTCATTAAGTGTTGTTTCATAGACTTTTCCCAGTTTTCTCAAAATAGCAGGGACTTTCTGTGAGAAATAAAAAGTGTAGTAGTCCATTTTCATGATATAATATTTGAGTGTGTATGCTTTAGAAACACAGAGCAAGGGGGAAAAGAAGAACAAAATAGAAAGTTACCAAGAGCCAGCCTACACAATAACCTGCGGATATGTCCAACTTGAGATTCATGCAGAAAGAGCCCCCTTTGAAAAACAGAATGTGGGGACGGAAGTCAATTTGACAGATAAATGGAAACAAATACCTAGGTTGAGAAATCTTAACTAGAGAAGAAAGGGGCATTGGCAACAATAAAAGGTTTTTTTTTTTTTTTTTTTTTTTTTTTTTTAACATGGCAATGCTGGGTCTCAGGTGACTTCTAGGAAGATTTTGACCCCCTACAATACTCAGCTTATGAGGAACTGGGGGAGTGATCTGCAGGCTAGGGAATAAGTTGCTTGTTGTAAGTGTTCTAGGTTTACCTGCTCACCAGGCACCCAATCTCGCAAGACTGTCAGTGAAGTCTCACTTCCACTGTACCTTGTGCTGAGTCCATTGTCCAAACAGTCAGGTGAGTCTGTTTGACACAGTATCACATTTCATACAGCGATAAACACAATGTCATGGCTCAAGTTTCCAACATAACATAGTTAATTATGTTCAGATCCTGCATCCAAACCCTACTAATTTGGTTGAAGCAAAAATAATTTACTCTGGAGCTACTGTACTCATTGCCTCATCTATATCCATGCATGACTTTCATGTGGTTCCAACTGAATAAATTCTGCATTTCATATGCAACATTGCATTCAGAGAAGTTGTCAGTGTAATTAATATCTTTAAAATGTGCATTTGAATGGCTCCATGTTATTTTACCCTAGTTGTGTAATAATTTATTAAACAACCTAAATGTTTATTCTTATTGTCTCAACATAATAATGTTACAAAAAACATTCCTAAATACAGCATGTTCTTGTAAAGTTTCTAGAAATATGATCAGAGTTAAAAAAATAGAGAAATAACTTTTAACTTACTAATTGCTGTCTAAAGTGTCTACACCAACTGACATTCCTATTAAGCTGTTTATGAGAAAACCTGCATTTTGAAAATTTGACAAGTCATGATCACCTAACTTTACTGTTTTAATCTGAATGCATTTAATAAACACAGGGTTTGGATTTTACATATTTATTTAAATTATTTCCTTTATTTTGATAATGTTGGACTTTTTTCTGTACTGTATTAACATTTATTTTAGTATTTGGTAAAATAATTTTATATTAAAAAGACAGATTCTTTGTCGTATTTGTTAAAATGGTCTGTTATTTTATACGTACCTTGGAATTTTATTTTTGACCAAACATGCTTCTTTTAATTTTTCATAAGTGGAAAATGGTTAATGTATTTAGAAAACATTT
Source organism: Geosciurus inauris (assembly GCA_004024805.1). Classification (NCBI taxonomy): domain Eukaryota; kingdom Metazoa; phylum Chordata; class Mammalia; order Rodentia; family Sciuridae; genus Geosciurus; species Geosciurus inauris. The sequence continues at coordinate 43,884 of PVHX01005661.1, read as the reverse complement.
TCCACTAAATATATAGACATATTTCTTCTTTATATTTTTTAAACCATAAATTCTTATACCTGAAGTTTATTTTATTGTCAGATATAATAAATTGCTGTGGTGAATGTTTGTGCCCCCTCTCAAATTCATATGTTGATATTCTAACCTCCACAGTGATGTCAGAATGTGGGGCCATTGGAGAAGTGCTTAGGTCTGGAGGACAGAGCAGTTTGAATGGAAGTAATGCACCTATAAAGGTGGCCACAGAGCACTGACTTGCTCCTTTCTACTATAAAGGAACATACCTGGGAGGCTCCATCATTGACAAGGACATAGACATTCACCAGACACACAATCTTCCAGTACCTTGATCTTGGACTGCCTGTCTTCTTTTGTTTATAAGTCATCTACTCTGTAGTATTCAGTTATAGCATTTCAGATGGACTAAGATCAGAATGTCACTTTTTCAAGAAGATTTCTTAATTTTCCAGCAATTTTAAAAATATATTTTCTCTCTCAATTACTTTGGATTTTTAAAAATATATGCATCCTCACATACCAATTTAGGGGTTATCATCTTTTTCCATATTTTCTCTATCAATTATTACAACCTAGATTTCTAAATCATTGCTTTATGTATCAATGTTTTTTACCAATACCACATTTTTTAAACACATGAAGAAAGCAATTCTTGGTCATACTTCTTTGAAAGAATTTCTAGATTTCTGGACTATTCTCCACCCTACAAATTTAGTGACATCATCCAAGTTCTTGAACCACTGAAAAGATGTCCTGATTGATTCATTTGTGTCATCACTATACTCTATCTTTAATTTTCCATTTAGTAGCCAGAGAAATTCTTGAACAAGTTGACCATGCCATTTCTCAGGTTAAATATTCTATTAGTTTTGATCTCATTTTAAAATTCAAAGTATTCATGGATTATACTTCTGCAGCAACTAGACACCCAACTTTGGTCCCACTTTTTGGTCTAATTCTCCATTTCTTTCACTCTGCTGTAGCCACTGCCCTTCTTGGTATTTTAGACATGAACTAAATATGCTTCCTTCTATTCAAGATGCTGCTGAAATTTTGCATCATATTCAGTGTTTCCATGGTTATTTCAGTAGTAACTTGGATGAGAATAAACCAGTTATGGCTAGCTAGCTTAGTGTACTTTAATCAGAAAACACTTCATGAAATTTATATATTGTAAAATGATGTTGGCATCAGTTGAAAATAATATAGATATTACTTTCCACTTTCTAAATGTACAAAAAGTAAAAGAACTTTGTGTTTTTCAAGAAAGTTTATAAAAGAATTAGGATAAAAATTGAGGTTTTTTTTTTTTTAAACAGGAAAATGAATGCCATGTTATTCAATGATGAAAACACCTAAATTGTAGGCAGTCAAAAACTTATCACAAATGGTTATCTTCTAGGAGATTTGAGATTGATTACAAGTTCATTTGATTATGAGGAGCTGATAACACCTAGAGACATGCCTCAGTGAAAGGATCTTTGGGGAAATTAGCTTTCTCCATCCCTAACCCTCAATCTTGTTGCAGCAAAAACTATAATGAAAACATATTCAATAGACACATCCTATCTGAAAAGGGCACTGTGTGAAATGAACATAAGTCATTAGGTAGTCCAAGCACTTAGAATTTTGTGTTTCTTATCAATCTTCAAAACAGCCTGAGGACACAAGGAAGAAGTTATTATCAGGCTGTGTTTATAGATTAAAAAGTGTAAAAAACCAATATTTTATGTGTAAAATTTCTTTATCTTGAGTATAAATTTTCTCTGGCAAAGAAATTCAGCTTTTAAGAAACATGAATGACTTTGTCCCTTTTTGTTAACTGAATTTCATTTGTTATTCTAACCTTATTCCCCCAAAAGAAAGTAACTTCATCTGAGCTAACTGAGTTGTGGTTAGAGAACCTGAGTGCCCAGTCTCAGGTTGCAGCCTCTGCGAGGGTTCAAATCTAATTTCAAATCATTCTTTTCTTAGAATGGCTCACAGAGAGGGCACAATATTCATCATTGTCACCCCACTGTCACTAGTTGGGCATCAAGCTCCCTGGTCAGTGCTTGGTTCAGAGGCCCATACAGATCTTAGATGAACTCACTGGATTGTAACTACATGGCTGTATTAGATCCTACACTTACCCAGTGTATTTAATGTCTCAGAGGGGTACGTAAGAAGTATTTTCCTGCCTTTCTTTGCCTCTTTGAGGCTGTGAGAAAGCTCTGAAAACTATCATCTTCCCACATTTTATGGATGGTATTCACCTTTCTGCTCTTCCCAGACTTAAGCCTGCACACAGCTCTTTAAAAATTCACCTGGGAACCTGGTAACAAATTTCATACAAAATAATTCTAACTAACGGGAGAATTAAGTCATCATCTCACCTGTCTCTGCCCCAGAAATTACACTTGACCCAGCAGACCAGAGCCTCTGTCTCAGGAAAACATACAAATGATTAACTTCTTTCTTTTGACTTGAGACTCTGTTCTTTCTACTGTTTCTCTATTGGATAAGAAAAAATGGCTATTACTAATGAAGCATTCCTCTATGATTAGTATGATTTTATAAAATGCATTTATGTACATGGCTATTCTGGAGCATAAATTTTATAACACAAAACATTTTTTCTTGAGAAATTATGCTTGTTTCATAATAATCAATTTTCATTTTGAAACTCAAGAGCCAACAATTAATGTTTTGTTCTATATAATATTATATGGTACCTTCCATTTCATGAGCCAATTAATTATTGTTACTGGATGGAAAGAGGAAAGAAAAGAAAAAATGATTGTGAATGAGAAAAAAAAGTCAATATATTAAAACAGCCTCATTTAAAAGTAAAATTATTGAAGAAAATAAAATGAAAAGGTGAAAGCTCTTATTTTCCAGTTTCTACTATATAACTATAGTAGATAGAGTTGTTCTGAAAAAGGGAACTAATAAGAAAGTGATTTATTATTAGGCATTGTATCACATGATTATAAGGGCTAAGAAATCTCAGATCTGTTTAGAGAACTCAGAGAGGGAATGTGTAGTTCCACCTAGCCCAAGTCCAGCAGAGCACAAAGTTGTAGGAACAGACAGAAAACAAGAAGGAAAGACAGTGGAATGAATCGGACATAATTTTTCTTTGTTCATATATGAAAAAATCACAAAGAATCTCCACATCATGTATTACCACAAGAATGGGATCTTAATTAGAATAAGTTATAATCCATGTATTTATATTAAAATACACTCGACTATCATGTATATCTCAAAAGAACACATTTTTAAAAATTTTAAAAGAAAAAATATTCTAATGATTCACTGAGAGAAATAGTGAGAAGTGCTTATTTTTACCATTTAATTTCAGGACCCATGCATCCTTGTTACAAAACAAAACAAAACAAAACAATCTTACATAGGGTGCTGATTCAGAGGATATACAGCCTTCTGAAAGGTATTGCATCTAAATGGCACTATAAGTTTCCAAAAGGCCATTCTACTGGTTTGTTTAGTGCCTGTTTGAGGATGATGGAAGATGGGATAAGACCTGTGAATTCCATGAGCATAGGAACTTTGTCACATGTCTTTTGCTGTGAAGTGAATTTCTTGATCATAATCAATGCTATGTGGAATACCATGAGGGTAGATGTCCACAATGCAAGCTAGTTTGGACAGAAATATTTGTGTGAAAAAGCCTATCTATATCCAGAATGAATGTCTATTCCAGTAAAAATGAAATGTTTTCCTTTTCATGGTGCAAGTAGTCCAAATTAATCAACCTGCTACCTGATAGGTGGCTGATTACTACAAGGATAAGTGCCATACTGGGGAGCCAGGACAGGTCTTTGCTGCTGATAGATTGACGACTCAATAATGACTGTTCCACGTTGGCCTTCATGAGTGGAAATCCATGTTACTGAGCCTATGTATGTATCCCTGACAGCATGACCACTTGTTCATGAGCCTCTACAATGATAACTGGGATTCCTGGGATAAGAGATTAGCTGGTATCAACAAAACAGGTCATTCATTTCACTTGATTATTAAAGTCTTTCTCTGCCAGGGTGGACATGTACAAGGGACACAAAATTTTTACTTCTTTTGTCCCTTCAGAGAAGTCTGTCCTTAATCCCTCTTCCCTAAATTTTCTTGCCACTAATGTTTCAATCATATTTCTTCCAAATCCTTGAATTTCCAGCCAAACCACTGGCTATAGCCCATGAATTGGTAAATAATCTTGGCTGGCCATTTCTCCTTTCAAACAAAGAGAACAGATATACCCTTAATGATGTCTAATGAAGAATTATGATTTACCACTATCCTTTGGAGATCAGTTGACCACATCTGGGTGTTAGCTACATATTCAGAACCATCTGTGAACAAGACCTGAATCTTCTCTTTCTTTATCTCGTAATCATAAGAAACTTCTCATGAAGTCACAAATGCAGACTGGGAGAAATAATGCAGATTGCAGAAGTGAGGACCATGGGAACCTAAGCCACTTCTTTGTATAACATATTTGTGCTTTCAGAGCCTGCTTGGGCCCAATCATGTGATGATGGAGTACTGCTTTGAAAAGTATAACTTTATGGCTCTGTGACTCAAATAACATTCAGTTCAGAATGGGCAGTTCAGCTTGCAATATAACTTGGTAGCCCATGATTCAGTATTTGGTCTCTATAAAAGCCCAGGAATGGGTTGAGCCATTTTTTAAAGGATAAGTGGTTTTCTGTGAGGTGTGACAAGGCTATAGTCCAAAATCTTCATAATGTATGATGTAATTTACCTATCTGAGACTGCCAGAGGCTTCAACATCATCCTGTCAGTGACACTTCGAGTATTATTGAGTTTGCTAAATCATATAGCACAAAAGGCACAGAAGCTTACACAGCACTCTGGACCCATTGTGGATCCTTCTATGGTTCTAATACTACTCAAAACTAGCAGTTGTTCAGATTACTTGATATTTTTACACTTGGCGCTTATGTTATACTACACCTGGCACATCCGAAATACTACCTAATGAAACATTTGGGCACTCAGTAACACAGTCAAGTTGACACACCAAATTAGCCATTACGATTGCATTTAATTATGGTGCTTTCATTGGAATATGAATAGTCACAGTGTTCACTGTGTTTTGAATTTATCTATCAGATTTATCTAAATAAGGAATATATACATACAAAATTAACACAGTGAATCACAACTCAGCTGGAGAAATAGAGCACTACAAATGCCTTTCAAAACTCAATTGTCCTTTGAAACCCTTTCTTTACCATCCAACACCAAACAAATTTCTGAATTTTATGCTTATCATTCTTCTACTTTTCAAAACAGTTTTACTGCAACTGTATGCACTTAAAATATGTTATACTTTGTAAGTTTGAATTTTATATTAAGGATATACTACATATATTAAAGAAAAATATTTTTAATATTTATTCATTGTATTTCATATAGAGGTTTTCTTTTTTCAAAGCTAGAACCATTCCATTTAATAGGTATTTCATGATTTTTAAATACATTCCAGTATGATTTGCATGATGCAATTTTGAATTTTTTGGGATATGCTCTAAATTTTAAAATAAAATAAAATGTCATAAGCATTTTACATATGCACTAAAAACTGCAATATTAAATTTCAAGAAAAGATCTTATATGTTTGTTTAACTCAATAGATTGTTAGTTTAGCCATCTACAACTTTGTTTTTGTCTGTACCATCAATTAATGATCCCTATACATATTCTATAATACTTTAAATATGATCATAATATATCTTTCCTACTTCTAAATATTACTATTTTCTACAACTTTGATGTATCTTTTATCCACATCAACTGGAGGGAATATTTCAAATATAATTTAGCAATCATTGCTGTTTAAAGTCAATTGATCTGTATAAATGCTTTACTATTGTTTGCAATGATATACAATATTTCACATAGTACTTTATCTTAGATTCAGTTTTTCCCAACTTGTATATTTATTTCTTGCTATTTTGGAATTATTTGATTTCTAGTACACATTCTTCCCATAGCATTTTAAAAATCATATTTTCTTTCATTTATAAAATCTTTTTTTAAAAAACTTGAATTGTATTCTTAACCACTGTCCCCCAAACAAGAAAGAATTCAGAACTCTATCTCCAATTATATCCATTTTGAATGCTATTATTTGCCAGTATTATAGTTCTATTTTTAATTTGTTAATTATATAAATTAAATATTATAAAAATGTGATGGCTATTTCCATTAAATTGTCAAAGACATACCTGGGCAAAGATGATTGTATTTGACTATCACATATCAATGATTCTAATATAAAATATAGTCTATCCATCTCTCCTGCATTTACATGCTTTGAAATCAACCCTGTTTTCTTTTCCTTGATGAATATGACTATGGGGAGATACCATGCCAAACATTTTGGCAATATTGATTCTTTCATTTTAACCAACTAATCAAACCTGTAGTTTATAGTCAGTCTTTTGGGAATCTTATAATTTGGGGCAGGTATAAACTAGCTCCATAGAGATCAAATCGATTTGCTGGAATGGCAAACCCAAGAATCAGACTATGGAACCAATTTTGTTTCCTTAGAGGGCCTTTTCATGTTTCTTGTAACTATAGGAGCACACAATTGTTCAGACAAGTCCTTTTCTGAAAACGACAATAACCACAGTGTTAGTACTATGCACAGAAATTCAATTGCATATTCTTAGGAAAATGGTATAATCAACAATGTGATATATGTAATTCATCTAAGTTAAATAAAATCTTCATAGTATAAAATAACATTATATGGTATTCATTCTGACAGTATTTTAATGACAGTGATGAATTAGTACGGTGAAAAAAATGTCTCCAAAAATTTTCTTCTATTTTCTTTAATTATTTGGGTTTTTTTTGTTGTTATTTCTTTTACTTTTTCTATTTTATTCTTGGTCTTTGTTCCCTCATTTTTCTCATCATTTATTCTTTCTTTAATTGATTTTACTTTAGATGATTGAGAAAATCAAATAAATATAAGTTTGGCATAAAAAAAGAAAGGCAATTGAGAATAATCATATGCTATTTAAAACATTAAAGAAAATTCATCACATGGAGTATGCCAGAAATCTCTGGAAATCTGAGAAATAATTAATGTCATTCAAAGGTAATTTGTGGGAATCAAGATAATTTCTAATTAACAATTGACATTTAAATAGAAGCAGATACAGTAAATGTATGAATTTTAGAGTAAGATTTTATTAAAAAGAAGCATATTTTGACATACAAAGGCTAGATTCAGTCAGGATTTATTATCTTTGAGTGAACCAACAATTAGAATTTGTTGTAGATTTAAGGAAAATGATTACACAAATAAGATACTAATTTATGAATCCACTTCTCAAAAGCGTTGCTTTACACTAATTGTTTTATGTTTGCCTAAGGATTCTGTTTAACTGCCATCACAGTAGTCTTGTTTACTCTATTTATATAGACAATTGATTCTTTCATGCATACTAATGCTATGAATGAAATAAACTGCCATTGCTATAGGCAAAATAATGTGAGCAAAAAAATCTCAAAGGAGACTTTTTCAGATCACATTAATATTTTCCTGTGTCTGTTCCATCTTTTATTTTTCTGTAGGTAAACATCTAAAATGTAGCTCTACAGGTGTTTTCTTTCCTCAGAGAATGATTTTCCTAAATATTCTGTTATAGAATTCCAATTTCTAGTTTTTATTTCTCATATTTCATATCCCTTCCTCGTAATTAATATTTAGTACATTCATACTAAATTTTTGATGATCACTCAAAATTATTCCCTATTCCTTGAATACTGATTATATTCATTAAATAATAGTCTTGCAGAGGAAAAAAACCCTATTGTTTAATTGCATTAGTGGCCAATTGTGCATTTTTATATTTTACTGTAATTATGTTGCAAGTTGCCTTAGTTAATAAATGATATTCTGAAGGTAATATTTAAATGTGAGAGATTAATTTTGCTTATGGGATCAAAGCCTATAGCCAACAATGTTGTTAAATAAAATAAGCATAATAATTAGAAACTCAAGTATTTAAGAACATAACCACTTCCCAATGCTAATGCTATTATATTTTCATATTTGCTGTTGATATTATAGTGCAGATGTCAGGCTCATATCCCTACAAGGTAATCTTAACTTAAAATGGTGAGGATTAAGAGAATTTCACATCATTTTAACCAACTATGAAGATATATATATATGAAGATATATATATAGAGAGAAATATATATATATATATAGAGAGAGAGAGAGAGGAGTTGTCTGTTGTCTTCTGTTTTCCTTTGTCAAGCAGAGCAGAAAATGATAGTTTCTAGACAACAAATAATTTTGCTTAACATGAAACCAAAAACTCACATAATACAGAGCATAGCCAGGGTGAGAGCAAGCTAATTCAAACCCTGATTAACATGATTCTTTGATAACAGGCCTCTAAAATATTTTATAAAATACCTCTTATCACTTAAGTAGGGAAATTGGCATGAACCTTGATTTCACTGTCATCTCATCTTTATGTTATAGTGATCTCAGAAAAAACCCATGCATCAAATCTGAACTATCATCACAGTTAAATCTTGTTTTAAAGGTACTTACTTGGGAGGAGACAAAATGTGAGTGTTTCTTCTATAAATATTGAACATCAAATATGTAAAATCAGCAATTGATTACCAAAAGCATAAACTTTTGTGTCATTGAGTTCAGTAGGCATTCATAAATAGCCACAGAACATTCTTAAAGATATGTACTTCTTTCAAATGTTTGCTATAGTTAGTATAACTCCAAAACAAACTTGATCATTTCTATGGACTCAAAAACTATTATTATCACAAAAATTTTAATCCACTTTGAAAGATTTAATATGCATGTATTTTGAAATTATCAAGTGTGCTATTCTCTAATAACACGTGTGTGTGGTGTGCATTTATATATGCTCTGACAATTATAGAAGCATTGACATAACAAAATTTTATAAACCAGTTTGATAGAAAAATCAAATAGAATAAAGACCACTTTATTGGTCTATATACTTTCCAATTACCAATTTTATTGTAATTTTACAAATTTTTCTAATTAGAAATTGTCTTCCAAGTTTCAATATGGTACACTGTTTAGATTACATCCCAAATTGATTATAGTTATTATTGAAGGATTATTTTGTTTAGATATAGTCAAAACATTTAAAATGGTAGCAAATTGGATAAAATAGCAGATATTACAGCATCCTGTACTTCACACTATGAGTGATTCTAAGAAAAACACAAAGTGAACAAAATGTTTTAAGGCAGGAAATTGTAGCATGATTAGTTTGAGCTGTTCAATACGATCCTTCTGTAATGGGGAGAAAGAATTAAAGAAGGCAGTGGTTATAGTAAGAAATAATATTAAATAGAATGAATGCAAGATTGCTAGTGGTTGGAGAAGTTGAGGATCTGAGAATTTAAGTTGGTTCAACTTGGTAATAGTTGTATGAAGCTGGTGAGCACAAAGGAAGTGTTGAGGATGATCTATGTATTTCTGGATGGAGTGACTGGACTCATGAGACAAGGAATGTTGGAGTGGGAAAAGACTTGAGGGGCATGGCATGTATTTTGCTTCATGTGTGTTGTTTGAGGTGCCTAATATGCTATTTAATAGTGAATCTGAAACTCAAAATTGGTCAGAATTGGAGTTAAATTTTGGGAAATTGTCATAATATAGCTGATAATGAGAACTGTTGGAGTCTCTTTGAGGAATACATTCAGAGAAAAAAACAGTTATATAAAATAAGGCATACAGAAATTCCAATATCTGATGGTTGTGCAAAGAAAGAAGAACATGCAAAACAGACTAAAAAGCAGTTCTCAGAGACCAACTGGAATATTATGGTGGTATAGAACTAAGATAAAATTCATTCAGCACTCTGCCTCTGAGCTTCCATCCCAGCCCTCATTCAAGATAATTCTTTTAATCAAACAGTGTTGAATTCTAGTAAAAGTGGTTTTAAAAGTAGAAAATTTTAGTAGAATAATTAGGTTTAAAGCCAAATAATATATTGGTTTTAAGACACGTAGACAGTAAGCAAAGGGACCACTCAATTCCAGAAAATTTATAAAAGGGATGAAACAGGGTAGTATGTAAAAACAGATGTGTTGAAAAGTTGTGGGGTTATGTGTTGGGAGCAGTAATTTGAATCATGGTCTGGGCTATCTGACAGCAGGAACTGCATGCCTTATCTGGGAATGGCCTATACAAAGGTGCAGGTCAAGACAGCTCAGTTGTTATGGTGATGCACTGCTTAAAGGAGGATCTGTGCATAGCGTGTGATTATCAGTCTTGACCTTGTGTTTAGACACCAGCTGCCAGGGATAGAGAATGATGAGCACAAGTTGATAATTATAATTGGCCACTAATCTTCAACCTTCATCCTGCATGCTCTAAAGAAACTTTCTCACAGAAAATTCTTTTTATGAAAATATCTACATAATAAATGTGCTGAGCTAGCTCTTGGGTCATTCATCCTCCATCAGAAGGTGATGTCCCACCTAGCCCCAGCTTTTTTTCTCTATGTCTTCATTTAGCTTTCCTCAATTCCCCACTGCTCCTCAATGGTTTCTGAATTAACTGCCATGCTCATTAGGGCAATTGTGGAATTTCTTTTTAAAGATAAATATCACTTGAGCTTACAAAAATGCTATGTGTATTAATGTTTATAAGGAAGAAGGGAAGAGAAGGGAAGAAAGGCAAATTGTAATTATGGAAAAGTTCCTTACAAGATAGCAAGACATGGCATTGAAAGCACAGGTGTAGGCATAATCTTTATATGGAAACTAGACACAAGGGAGAGCCTCATTTCACATGTATAACACTATCCCAGAGATATAAAACAATTAAATGTAAAGAAAATGTATTTATATCAGAGGAAAATATTGGTAAATACATGATTTCTTGATGAAAAAGGCACTTGATCCAATAATGAAAAAAACATAAAAATCATTAGATGTTCCTGTAATCTACATTAAATCTGAAATATGACCCAAATATCACAAACATAACTCATAAAATGGAAAATAAGAAAATGTTACTGGAGAAATGACATTCTACTAATATCAGAGTAGAAAATTTATATTGTAAATAAGGGGTAAATGTAATGGTTAAAAAAAGCAAATTAAAAATACAAAGGCAGGTGAGAAGTATTGCATTAGGATGTAAGAAGCAACAAAACAAAGTTGTTTTCACCTAACAATAAAAGAAAATGGATGATCTACCAAAACATGTATTTTCTTTAACTTGTCAGATATGAGGTCACAATAAAACCAGGTGTGTTATTAAGCACATTGCTCTTTATCTATGTATGTATCTATATAACATTTATGTAATTATGCATCTACATATAGATATCTTTATATCTCCTACTGTATTTGTCTATCTTAATTATTTACTGAGCACACATTTGCAAATTTTTCTGGTCATTAAAATTTATTTGTGGCGTCAAAATCAATACTGAAAGCACTTTTGTAGACATTCATGGATGTATGCTGAATGGCAAAACATTTGAGTCACCCTATGTACAAGTTTCCAACTGAGATCAAAAAAGGACATGCTCTGACTTATTTCAGTTTTCATACTGTAAATAAATCTTCTTTTTGAAGTCTACTGAGCACCATGCTTTTCACATTTTTGTGCTTTTTATTGCATTTCATTGCTTAAAATGTACCAAAACCATAGTGTTAAAGTGCTGCATGTAACTCCAAGCATAAGACTGTGATGTGCCTTATGCAAAAAAAAAAAAAAAAAAAAAAGTATGTGTTAAATGAGCCTCATTCAGGTATGAGATATAGTGCCATTGGCCATAAGCTCAATGCCATTAACATTATTGTGTTAGTCAGTTTTCAGCTGCTGTAACAAATATCTCAGATAAATCAACCTGTGAAGTGGAAAAGTTTATTTGGGCTCACAGCATCAGAGGTTTCAGTCCATGGTCACCTGACCCTTTTGCCTTTGAACCCAGGCACAGCAGTACATTGTGGCAGAGAGCTACTGGCAGAGGAAGCTGCTCACCTCATGGTGGCTGGGAAGTGAAAGAAAGAGGAAGGAGCCCAGGGTCTTAACATCCCTTCAAGGGCATGTCCATGATGTCCATTTCACTAGGCCTTGTCTCCTAAATGTTTCATTACCTCCTAATAGCAACAAAGGCTGATGACCAAGCCTTTTATGGGCTTTCGGAGGTCATTTATGTTGCTAACTATAGCAGTTCTTTATTTCAAAAGCAGTTCTTTATATTTAAATAGAAGCACATAAAAAATAAAGCAATATATGGATCACTTAAAAAAAATATGACCAGAGCAGCTTATGATCCCAATCCTGCATTTCCCTTAAGAACAATGGTTCGGTATTTGCTAATTCAGTCTTTGAAGCAATTTTATCAAATTTAACTACCATAAATAATGAGGATTCATTCTAAATAGATGATTGATAATCATGCACATACATAAAAATAGTAAATATATGAGCATTTTTTATTTTGTGTATTTTAACTTTCTACAATGGCTTCTAATTTATTAACTCACAGACTCTCTACAAGTTGCCTAAGTAAAAAATAAAGAATGTGTTTGTGACCATGTATGTTATACACAAATAAGCTTGCATGTGTTTTTGACTGTTTTGCCTATAAAAAATACTTTTAAAGCTTATCTGTGTCCCTCAATTTCTGTTTCATCACAGATCAGGGATCATTCTTGCTTTACCATAGACTTGTGCCTTTTGAAGTATGTTCCCTGATCCAGCAGCATCAGTACTATCTTAGAAGCTATTGGAAAATTCTCAAACCTAGCCCCAGACAATAATTCAGAATCTCTGGGTTTAGATCCAGAAATCTGTGTTTTAATAAAACCCCTGTTTTTTTTTAACAAATGCTAAAGTTTGAGAACCATTGGTAAGGATAATTGAAATGGCCACAGAGATTTGGCAGCACTTCATTATCACAGTAAAGGAAAATTTTGATTTGAATGGAATAGTAGATATTTGTCAACTAAATATTTAAATTCTCTATTACATCATAAATGAAAATATGATGACACTTTCAGAAAATGCCATTGATAATATTTTAGCCATGTTTCTGAAAACACAATTTCTTTCTTTCTGGCAGCTATAATTCTTGCTGAGATATTTCTTTAAATAGAAATAAACATCTTTAGTCAATAACATATATGACATACTACCCAGATAACAATGCAATGTGTCACCTGAGCATATAAAATATATACTTGTGAACAAGCATTAAGACTTCCCTATTCAAGATCTTCATGGCAGGCATTACCTCTGTTTTAAATAACTGTAAATGCCCAGAAAAACAATTCAGACTCTTCTAAATAATAATAAGCCACAATACCTTTAGGTTTAAGGAAACAAGCCAACATATGAGAGCTTCTTACAAGAATATTATTTTAATGTCGTGGCATTTTCCTAAAAAATATTGACTTCAGAATAAAACAGCTGAATATACTTATAGTGCACCATGCTTTCTTGTTTTTTAGCTTACTTTTAAACTTATTTTAAACCTGGATGGACTTGAAGGTCTTTAAGTGAAATAAGTCAAACATGGACAAATACTGGATGATCTCACTTCTAAGTGGAATCTAAGAAAGCTGACCTAGAAGTTAAGAGCTGAATAGTGGTTACCAGAGACAGGGGAGAGCAGAGAGAGGGTATAGGGAAGAAGCTGGTCAATGGGCACAATGTTATTGTTAGATAGGAGGAATTTGGGTGACAACACAGCAGGGTGAATATATTTAACAATAACGCATTATATGTCTGAAAATAGAAAAGGATTTGAATGTACTCAGTACAGAGAAATGATAAAATTTTATGGTAAAGGATACACTAATTACTCTGAGTTGATCCGTACCCAATAGATACAATGATCAAAACATCACATCATACTTCATTAATATATGCAAATATTATGTGTCAACAAAAAATAGTAAATTGGAAAAACAATAAGACCAACATTTACATTTTGAGCGAATAAAACAGGTTTATTTCTCTGTTAATAATTATTAAATATGTTTATCTTTCTTCACAATCTTGATCATGCCAGGGAAAGTTATATGATAAAGTCAAAACTTAATAACTTCTTAGACTAAAATCATTAAATCAGGGTTCTCTTGCAATTTCTATAGGTTTTAACATGTGTTCTGCAGTATCATCAGCCTCAAACCCAGATCTTTTTCAATTACCTCTCACTATGTATGCAGACATTAAAATGGGGTCATTAGGGTGGGCTTTAAATCAATATGACTGGCATCCTTATGGAAAGAGAAAAATGCCATGTGATGTGAGAGGCACAGAAAAGAACTTGTGATGACAGAGGCCATGACTGGAGTGGTACAGGTGCAAAGCAAGGAAAACTATGACTGAGAACCATTGTTGGATTCTAGAAGAGGCAGAAAGAATTCTCATCAATATTGGAGGGAGCAAGGTCCTACTGGCCACTTTGATTTTAAATTTTTAGCCTCCAGAACTGTCAGAAAATAAATTTCAGTTGTCTTCAGCCGCTCAGTTTGTAGGACTTTGTTACAGCAGTGTCAGGACACTCATGCACTTGGCTTCTATGTTACTCTATTTTCCTACTTCACTGTCCATTGCTTCTCTACATTTTCCTTTTTCTTCCGCTCTCTAAATAAGTTTCTGAAGGCCCAGTCCATGGCGGTATAATATTTTCCATCCACTTTGAATATGACTTTGAAGTTTACCAGACAATCTCTGGTGATTTCTACAATACATTGCTAAGTAAAACAAAACAAAAGGGCTGGGGTTATGGCTTAGTGGTAGAGCACTTGCCTAGTACATGTAAGGCACTGGATTCAATCCTCAGCACCACATAAAGATAAACAAGTAAAGGTATTGTGTTCATCTACAACTAAAAAAAATTAGACAACAAGACAAAACAAAACAAAATGCAGAGAAGTCTTACAAAATACACTCTCATTAAAGAAAATGTCTGCACACAGACTTAAGGATAGAAGGAAGACCCAGAAAACTGAGAGCTACTGAAGTTAAACCAAAAAAGTCTAAGAATGAAGTATAATCATGATTATCTCCATTTTGTTTCAAGATTATTTACCTTTCTCTTACAAAATCAACTTCACAGGAAGGAAAATAAAGTCTACTTTGCTTTTGATGAATTTCTCAAAGAATTTAACAGAACCAAAAATTGAAAATTTGTTCTCAATTCTCACAGAAACCAAGTCCTGTGTTTTAAGGAGAAGCTGTTGTCATGAACAAATTTAAATATTTCCAATTTGAAAACAAATAATGTAAAATCTGCTATTCACAAATGTAATCCAAATTCAACTGTTGTTGAGATGTCTACTTTATAATTCTTAAGTGGGCCACCTTATTCAAGTTTAAAAACATCCTTGCATTATTTTATTCCTTTTGACAATTTATCATCAGGATTTGTCCAGAGCTTTAGGTATGCCAAGGACATCCCTGGGCCCTTATCTCACATAATCTTAATTCACAATGTTTGTAACTCATAAAACATGCCAAGAACTGTTCTGCCAACTAAACCTGTTCTGAACCTTGTTATGTATACAAAGGATAGACTCCTAACATGAGTAGAAAATAAAACAAAATTATCTTCAGAAGATGAGTCCAACTATATTTTAATTTATCTGAGGAAACTTGTTACTACACCAGAACTAGGAACAAAAATAACAAGCTAAATTACCTAGTTAGTTAGGTACATAAACTAGTTTAGGCTTCTGGGAGTCTCTAAGTGAATTATCATTCTGGCAAACTCCAACTTCCAGAGAATAGAGCTTTGTTATTAGAATCGCCCAGCCAATTAAATTGGCTTGAAAGCGAGGAGTCAATTGAAAAGAATATGAAGTGATAGTGCTTTCTAGGGTATAATATAACAGTACAATCATATTTTGCAAATATTTCAGAATGATGCATAACCACAACAGGTAAAAGCTGGAGGACAGGGAGAAGTCATAGTGATATCTTCAAAAATAAAAATAATTTATATACATTCTTTTCCAAAATACCTAGTCATTTAGAGAATACTTAGATGAACTGACAAAACTCATTCAGAAATTGACCAGCAATGACAGATGAAAAGGTTAACATTGCTTTCTATACCCTACTGTGGATCAGCATCCACTTATCAGAGAAAACATTCAGCTTTTGGTTTTTGAGATTGGCTTATTTCACTTGGCATGGTATTCTCTAGTTCCATCCATTTTACTTTTTACTTTAAAGGAGTATTAAAATGCACAAAAAATTTCTACTAGTGATATTTAATACTTTCACAAGATTGAGCAACACTTAACAATATTGAGTCCCAGAACAATATCATCAGCATAAAAGGAAACCTCGTACCCACTAACAAATCACCCGTCATTTCTCTCTCCCACTAGTTCTTAAAAACCACAGATTTGCTTTCTGTCTCTGTGTCTATCCTGGGTATTTCCTATAAATTGAACCATGTAGTAAATGATCTTTCGTGTCTGTTTTCCAAAGTTTGGCATCTTTTCTTTTATTATTTATTAATTTATTTTACAGTAGAATGCATTTTGACATATACACAAATGGAGCACAACTTTTCATTCCTCTGGCTGTACATGGTGCAGTCACTACAGTAGTGTAATCATATATGTATATAGGGTAATTATATCTGTCTCATTCTACTGTCCTTCCCATCCCCATAGCCTCACTCATCTCCTCGCTCCCCTCTACACAAACCAAAGATCCTTCATCTTCCCTATTCCCCGACCCCACTGTGGATCAGCATCTGCTTATCAGAGAAAACATTCAGCTTTTGGTATTCTGGGATTGGCTTATTTCACTTGGCATGACATTTTATAGTTCCATCCATTTACCTGAAATTTCGTAATTTCATTCTGAGTAATATTCCATTGTGTATATGTGCCACATTTTCTTTATCCATTCATCTGTTGAAGGGCATCTAGATTAGTTCCATAGTTTAGCTCTTGTGAATTGAGCTGCTATACACATTGATGTGGCTATGTCACTGTAGTACACTGATTTTAAGTCCTCTGGGTATAAACCAAGGAGTGGGATACCTGGGTCAAATGGTGGATCCATTCTAAGTTTTTTAAGGAATCGCCATATTGCTTTCCATAGTGGTTGCACCAACTGAAGTCCCACCAGCTGTGTATGAGTGTACCTTTCCCCCCATATCCTTGCTAACATTATTATTGCTATATTCTTGATAATTTCCATTCTGACTGGAGTGAGATGAAATCTTAGTTTCATTTGCATTTCTCTAATTGCTAAGAGATATTGAACATTTTTTCAGATATTTTTTGAACATTTGTATTTCTTCTTTTGTGAAATGCCTCTTCAGTTCTTTTGCCCATTTATTGATTGGGTTGTTTGAGGGTTTTTTTTTTGGTGTTTTTTGAGTTCTTTATACATCCTGGAGATTAATGCTCTATCTGAAGTGCCAGTGGCAAATATTTTTCTCTCATTTTGTAGACTCTTTCTTCATGTTCTTGATTTTTTTGCAGCGGAGTTTTTAGTTTGATGGCATCCCATTTATTGATTCTTGATTTCACTTCTTGCTTTTTAGGGGTCTTACCATTTCCCAGCTGCTGGTCCCTTGTGCCATGGCTGCAAAATGTTCCTTCCTGTGTTCTTTCTGGCAGCCAGAGAGATGAGGCTTCTTTCGCAAACAAGAATATTGCACAAGAGAACTTTCAGGTTAATTAGGCCGTGTCTTTGATCTCTCTGAGACATACCTCAGGCCTTCTAAAAATGTGGGTTCCTTTAATTGATGGATCTGTCCACTATTTTCCATGAGGAGGTGGTTGCCCCTTCTTTATTTTGTTGTATCCAACCTCCCGAATCCCCAATCTGCTCTGAATATCCAGAATTAATTGTCAGTAAAGTCTCCCACATCATCTTGCCAAGAAGCTGTGTTTCTCCTTTCTTGGTTTCATGCCATGGTACAGCCAGGAAAGTGACCTTCTCTAATCTGACATTTTGGTCTCTCCCCCTTCCATTGTAGTTATCAACCCATCAGTTAATTAATACTTGGATTGTTTTGCATTTTTGGTTCTTGGTAATAGTGTGACTATGAGCACTTCAGTAAAGATTTTTGAGTATGTGTTTTCAGTTCTTTTATGTATATACCCAGGTGTTGAATCATATGGTTACATGATAGTAGCCTAAGTGATGTTATTAAATATTCAGATATATTGATCCTAATTTCTGGCAAGATGACATGATGATTCAGTGTTTAATTTTTGAAAAATTTTTGCACTATTTTCCAGTGGATGTATTATTTTTATATTCCCATCAATAATGTATACATCTTCCAATTTTCCATATATTTGGCCAATACTTCTTATTTTATATTCATTTTTGCCATAATCTGTATGAATTGTATTTTGATTTACATTTCCCTAATGATTAATTATATTGAAGGGTCTTCCATGTACTTTTTCTAACTTCTAAATGATCTTTATAGAAGTGTTTATTCAGATTCTTTATCCATTTTTAATTTAGGTTGATTTTTGTTGTTATCAAATTGTACCAATTCTTTTTATGTTTCTGATACTAATTCCTTATGAAAAATATGGTTAGTAAATACACTGTTACATACTGTGGGATTTTTGTTCACTTTGTTCACAATAATCTTTGGTACATAAGCATTTTAATTTTAATGAAGTATAATATAGTTATTTTTCTTTTTTTTAACCTGTGTTTATGATATTCTATATAAGAAATCATTATCAAATATTTACCTTTATGTTTTCTTCTAAAAATTTTAGCATTTTAGCTCTTATATCCATTTTGAGGTATTTTTGCACATGATTTGCCATAAAGGTTCAACTTTATTCTTCTGCAGGTGGATAAGCATTTGTTCCAGCACCACTTGTTGAAAAGACAATTCTTTCCCCACTAAGTGGTCTTGATACCCATGCCAGAAATTACAATCATTATTTCTGGATATTTACTAATAATACTTAGGCTAATATCAAACTGTTATGATTGAATAGCTTTATAGAATCTTTTAGAATAAAAAATAAATGTGAGTACTCTAATGTTCCTTTGCAAGATTGTTTGGTCTATGTGGAGACCTCTGTAAACACTCTTTTTAAGACAGACTTTTATATTTCTGCAAAAAAAAGACCATTAGGATTTTCATGGACAACTCATGAATGTGTAGACAAAATTTAATAATGTTACTATCTTAACAATATTGTCTTTCAATCCAGTTATCATTTCATGTATTTAAATCTCACTTTTTTCCAAAAATCTTTTGCAATTTTTAATTGTTTTTAATGAGAGCCACAAGCATACCCATCTTGTACCTGTATAGTTAGATGTATTTCTAAGTATTTTACTCTGTTTGATTCTATTATAAGTATCTGGCTTTGGTGTTAAAGAAGTACAAACCTAGATTGAGTTAGAAAATGTTCCCTTTTTTTAAATTTGTTAGAAGAATGTGAAAAACATTGGTATTGTCTATTTTAAATCTCTGATATAATTCACAAATGTAGTAACTTAGCCCATATTTTGTTGAAATGTTTTTGATTAATGAATTATTCTTTCTTTTTACTTTTTATTAAGTTTGTTCAGATTTTCTATTTACTCTTTTGAAAATTTCTGTCCTTGGGAATTTGATCATTTCATCTAGGTTTTCTAATTTGTTGGCATACAATTGTTCATAGTGTTTTATTTAAATTCTTTTTTATTTTTTTAAGGTCAGAAGTAATATTCCTACTTTCTGATTTTATTTATTTGTGTCTTCCTTCTTGTTTTGCAGTCAGTCCAGTTAAAGATTTGTCAACTTTGTTATCTTTCCAAAGAACCAACTTTTAATTGCATTGTTGCTTTTCTTGTTCTATTTTTTGTTTCATTTATATCTATTCCAACCTTTATTATAACACTCTTTCTCATAGATTGGGTTATTTTATTCTAGTTATTTAAGGTACAAAGTTAGGTTACTGATTCAACATATTTTTTATTATAAGCATTTACAGCTATAAAATACCTTCTGCATACTCCTCAGAGATGTTTAAGAATGATGTAAGAAAAAAATCTTCTATAATCTTCACAAGTGTTTCTTATCTTGGTTACCCTTTAGCTCCTTACATTAGGTAGGCCAGGAAGGCTAGGGCTGGTCATTTTAGCACCTGCTGCCTCTGTAGTCCTGACTCCACAGTGTGTGGTTTCTACTGATTCTCACAGACTTGCTTGTGGCTCTCATTAAACTGACTCTGTTTCACTCCGAGAGCCCCTACTCTCATTTGATGGTTCAAAGACTCACAAAAGGGTTATATCCAAAAAACTGGGGAAAAACATTTAGAATATAGAAATTGTGAGCAATGACAAATATAATAGAAATGAAAAGGAAACCATGATCAGAAGGCTTGGTCACTAGCATGCACACAGACAAAGAATGTTTTGAGGGACTTTGAGAGAGTATAGTGCTAGATAAACAGAGGTGTTCTTATTGTTATTTAGTTTGATGCAAAACATATAGCTCAATTTTAAATGTTTTTAGACAGAAGGCATTAGTCTTCTTTACTTTTGAATTGCATATATCCACAGTATTCACTAAATTATCTTTTGTTTCTTCAAAATAAAAGAAAAAAAAGTATTGAAAAAGTAAATTAAATAGGGAGTAGATAAATAACTCCCTCATAACTCAAAATAAATTATTACATTTGCTTTGAATTTTTAAAAAATGTTACAAAAAGTCTTGTAAAAGATAGCATCCTTTCATCATAAAGTGATTTTGTTTATTTTTTTTTTCAGAAGTAGCAGCAGTTCAAATGAGAGTATGCTATGAAAACCTGTATAAATACAGCAAGAATGCATTTTATAGAACATTTATTCAAATATCAACATCGAAAAATACTACACTTCCCATTAGATTTGACACATTCCTATACCTCTATGGGTGCCCATAAATGTAATCTCATACATATACTTTTCAATGTCACAAGTTCAAGAATTAGTAGTAAAAGTCATTTTAGAAAGCATCATGGTCTATTATAAGTCTTAATTTATACAGCCTTCATTAAATCTTGTATGTTCACGTGATGACTGGATTCAACTCAAATAACAATGAAATCCCTCAATTCCAGGACATAAAAAGCAGCAAAGTTCTGTAGCTATGCTCACAAGGATGCTCAGGTGACCAGTAGATAGGCTATAATTGACACTAATTGATGCCCCTGAATGCTGTGCTATATCTCCTTTATAATAATGTGTGTAGGAGAGCTTGGTACTTTTCAAAGCATTAAATTCATGACTTGTATAAAATAAGCCCACCAATATATATAACTGAATGACAAACATTTTAGTATAGGTGACAAACATTTATCACCTATAGGTGATATCCTGAAAACTACTAGAAAAATACTCAGAAGTATTATAGAAATAAAATACTATAGTTTATATGTAGTTTATTCTTTTCAAGTAAAGTTTTTCTTTTCAAAATATTTTTGTTGTAGATGGACATAATACCTTTATTTTGTTTATTTATTTTTATGTTGTAGTGAGGATTGAACCCAGTGCCTCACATGTATGAGGCAAGTACTCTTCCACTGAGCTACTACCCTAGACCAAAGTAGTTTTTCTTAATATTCATTAAAAAATAAACATAAATGTAAAAACCATTCCATCTGAAATATGGAATCTCATTCATAACTACTATCAGTGATGTATGTAGTTCCTTCTAGTTTTTGCTTTTGAAAATGATTTGTTTAAATAATTGAAATCATATTATACATGAATTTAGTCCTGCCTTTTCTCTTGATATCTTCAACTAATAAGATTTTTTCTCAGTGCACTCCAGTAATATTACCTAATTGCAATAAACATTTCCAATGGTTGCCTATAATTTTATTACATAGATTAATCACCACGCACTTAGCCTTCACCATGTATGAAAATGTAGGTTATTTTCAAGTGCTGCTATTATTAAAGCAAGCTACATTTAATGTCTTTGTGCATATTGATACTCCCCATTATTAATTATTTCTCAGTATAACTGGTTGTAAAATTTTCTATGATAGATACAGAAAAAATTTAAAGTGAGCACATGTTGCAAAACTGGGGCTGTGGCTCAGTGGTAGAGCGCTTGCCTAGCATGTGTGAGGCACTGGGTTCAATCCTCAGCACCACATATAAATAACAAATGAATAAAATAAAGATCCATCAACAACTAAAAACAACATTTAAAAAAATTAAAAAAAAAAAGACTATCCCACTTAACATTTTCAAAATAAGGTCTTGTGAAGATTTACCAGACTAGGAGATTTTTCTCCCAATTTGCCTTCAAGCTATATTTCTTTGATGCCTAGGAATGCAGAATATTTTTAATGTATTCACTTGCTGCCTATGTCATTAAAAGAATTATCATTCATCATTTTTGCCAATTTTTAAGTTAAAGTCAGTGTTTTATCTTATTTTTTGTACATATGACCTTTTATTTCATACAAAATAAATGTGTCACAAACTAATAAGCGTATTCTCCATTTTTTGATTTATGAATTTTAAATGTGATTTACATACAAAGGTTTAAATCTTCATTGTTAAAATTTATCCATCATCTATGCTACAATGTCTTCTCTTATTTAGATAAAAATTACTCTGCCCAAAATAATTCTTTTTTCCAATTAAGAATTATTTGGCATTTCTTGTAAGATTGAACTTTACCTGCATTAATTTTCAAGGAGTTAACAAACTGTCTCAACATCATTGAAGGTAAATTTCCTTATTACTTGATAAATGCTCTTTTATCATATAGTAAGCTGACATGTAGTAAGTCCTATTTCCTAGGCATCAGTTGTATTTTATTATTGTGTTCCTTTACTTTTACATAAACTTGTTATTATTAAAATTAGGTGTGGAATGACTAGTGCCCTCTAATTGCTCTTCTATTTTAGAATTGTCTTTGCTAGTCTGGTTCACTTATTTTTTTCTGATAAGCTTCAAAATCATATAATCAAAGCTCAGAAATAAATTATTTTGAGTTTTTTAGTGGAATTGAGTTAAATGCATTGATGAATAGGAGCTAAAATTTGTTCAAGAGTGGCTTCCTTCCCAAAATGAGGGAAATAATCTGAATTCATCACTTAGGCAGCAGGAATTTTTTGTCAAAATCACCATTGTACTTCAAGATTTATAAATATTACTGTTTATCCATGGTATTAAGCATGTCTTGTTTATTAAATGTTGTCATTCAGTGTCTGAAAATAATTCACTACTATGGGATTTTAGTACTCATCCCATTGATTGATGCTGGACCTGAGGAGCAACTAGGCACCCAAATATGCTATTGAATTTTGACATGTATGGGGAGCTCTTCAAGAATAGTAATGAAGTGCTGGGTTCATAGCCAAGGATTTCCTCTTCCAGTCACAGGAGTGTTACATATTTTCTTGTATTGTGTGATCATAGGAGATTGAGCTATAAAAACTTCCTCTGTATAATCTTTGTCCAAATGGCAATATCTGGGCTGGCTGGGAAAAGTTACTTTCCTAGTTGGGTTAGTATACTTTTATATGTAAGAATTCTGTGTTTGGGATTAGGGTCCCTGATGACTTCATGGCTATAACTTGCTTGGTGTATAGGAAAGTTCTATACAAAAGTATAGGATGCCTAGCTTCTGGGAAAGTTCCTATACAAAGTATGAGATGCCCAGTGACTGGGAATATTTCTATGCAAAAGCATAGAATGCCTAGCTGCTATAGCAATGCCCTCCATGAGGAAACTCTGTTAGAGCTTTATGAGCCTCAACCTTGATCTCAGGTACATAGCTCCTGGGAATGAAGGAACTTGCTTGCTAGATAATTACGTTTCACCAAGCTCTGCTGCTCCTGGACCTGCCCATCTAACCAACTTCAAACATGGACTTTCTTGAGAGCTACAGAAATCTTCTAACATTGCATATTGTAATGGTAGAATGTAACTGAGAAATAAGCTGCATAATGTTGCTGATTCTGTAACCTGCCTAATGATACAATGAAAAATAATGTACTAATGATGCCAGTGACCTAAGGTAACCTATTGATATAAATAAAGCTGGCAGCTCGAATGAGCAGCCTTTTCTTCTTTGCTACTGCACCTTGTCTGTGTTTTCTTTGAATTTCTTTACATTTATGTCAAGACCCTACTCCATAAAGTAATACTGCATAACTCTAAACAAAACTCCAATCCCTCTAAAGTAACTGTCATACTAAAAACATTATTACATGATATCAATTTTATTTTCTCCATGAGTGATTTTGTTTACACATTAACATCTAATACAAAAAAATAAATAGAAGTAAAACTAACAATGGTTTTGGTTTTATTTATTTATATCAATTGATTTCACATATGAGGATTCTTGAGTGAATTAATTCAGGACAAACACAAAAAGAAGAAACAAAAGAAATCATAAAATTTAAACACGTAGACTAAAGTCTTTGATAACTAAACTGCAAATGTGCTTAAAATAGATATGTTTTTATCTATGTGTTTTTCTTTGTCTCTCAGACCTACCGATTTCAGAGGAAATAAAATTCTCTGACTTTTTAAAGGAATAAATTTTAGACATGGATCTCATATTGGAGGCAAAATTGACCGTGTGAAAATTGTTGGTGGCTACATCCCTTAAATTAATAGAATAAAAATTGTATAGATAGTCACTTGTACATTTCATTTTTACAACAGTCTTCAATATCAGTCACAATGTGATAGTGCTAAAATATAGGTTTATTGTCACAGTTTGGGGTAAGAAGAAAAACAAAATGGCTGAAGCAGTCAGTTTTATGAACATTTGGCCTAAGAAAAGGAAAAAATAAAATAATATGAGGTAGTTCAATGAAGAATTATGAGCCACCTTATAAATACATCAATTCTTTCAACCGTTAACAAAGGCTGAGCATCAAACATTGTAACATCATTACTTTTGTCTGGTTCTGTGTTGCTAATTAATAGGAATATATATTCTGCACAAATTATTTAATAGTATAGTGTATATCCTATTATGAAAGTAAAGGAGCTCATTCCAGTGGCTGTCTTTGTTTCTGGTCATCCTTACTATGATGAGAAGAGCTGAGGATATATATATATTTGGGGGTGAGCATACCAGGGATTGAACTCAGGGGTGCTCAATCACTGAGCCACATCCCCAGCCCTAGTTTGTATTTTATTTAGAGACAGGGTCTCAGTGAGTTGCTTAGCGCCTCGCCATTGCTGAGATTGGCTTTGAACTCCCGATTCTCCTGTCTCAGCCTCCCAAAGTGCAGAGATTACAGGTGTGCGCCACTGCACCCAGCTTTTGCTTATTTATTGACTGAAAATTGACTCTGATATACCAAAAATCCTTTCTAAAATCACACATCAACATCTTACTATTTAGATCTTGGCTTATTGCTTCCCAAGACAGAGGTTCATGAACCCCTTTGTCTAATGTATCTATATACTCCCTCTCTGTCTTATTTCTTTCTGCTGGTTTCTATATTTTTCTTAGCATTTACTTTAATATATCCTTCCCCTGCCCCCGTGGAATACAAAACCCATGGCAACAAGAACTATTAAAACATAAAGTAGAATCTAGCATACTGTAATATATAGATTCATATTTGTAATATCAACAAATTAGAGCAAAGTGAATGAATACATAAAACATATTTATGTAAAAAAACTGTCAAATTAATTATCATTTTGAATGGTAGTTTTTAGTAAATGTACATTAGCACATTAAAATATTTGACTGTTTTATTATTAATAATTGTAAGATATTAGATTCTGTCAAAATTTCAAGAATCAAATTAGTATATTAATTATTTTACTTGACTTTTCAGAATCATATATTTCTTTAATATATAAGACAATATTACTTGCATATTTGGAATAAATTCTACTTAATTATAAAGAAATAATTTTACATATACTCTTGATTGAACATACTATTATTTCAACAAGGATTTTAAAATCTGGTCAATAACTTTGCAATTTTTACTTAACTTATGTTAAACAGATTTATATTTAGCCGCATGCCTTACAACAATGATAGAGTTTTCCTTTTAGGAGACTTTTATTTTTTGTATTTCTTAATTCAGAACTACAAAAGAGTCCTTGCAAAATATATGACCCAGCTATATTTAAGCAATCAAAAATTTATTCCTAACTTCCAGATTGAGGTAGTGAAACACTGATCAGTAATTCTCCACTCTTCTTACCCCACTGAAACTACTGAGGATAAGATGTTCCAGGTAATGGAGTCTCTTTAAGTGTAGGTGACATGTGGAGCAGACCATCTCTTGACCTGTGATGCAAATGTCACATTAGCAAAGTAAACTTTTGTTTTGTTAAGTCTTGAGACTTAAGAGGCATTTGTTCTGTAACATAGTTTAACCTGATTTGTGGAGGAAAGTTTGCTTGAGTCTGACCATAAAGTCACTGGAGTAAGGGACTTAAAAAAATAAACCCCAAAACAATTTTATGCATTATTCTTCTTTCTAATCCATTTTCAAAATTAATATAAAATATGATCCAAAAACATTATTCCTTGCACATTAGTCAGTTGGGTTTATATTACAGATAATTTTAGATAATATAATACATTCTTAAGAAATATTGTACTAAATAACTGTTTTTTAGGGATATATGGATAGTCATTATAAATCAAATGAATTAACCAAAGACAAAAATATTGCAGATTTGTGTTTGTAGAGGGTGTGTGTGCTTGTATGTGTGTGTGTATTTGTATTTGAGTCTCTTATGTCACTTACTTGTCAGTGTGCCCAAACGGAATTTGAAATATCAATAACTGAAATGTCATGAATGTCTTTGTCCCTGTCACACCCAAAGGTTGAATTCCAGTTCTTGGAAGATGGTATCAAGAGGTGAGACACCTGGAGAGTGATTTCATCAGGAAGGCAGGGCCGTTCCTCTTAGCTGTCTCTGCTCTAAAAGCACATAGCAGGAAAGTGACCTCTAAGAGAAAAGAGCCCTCACCAGACACCAAATTTACCAGCATCTTGATCTGGGACTTCATAACCTTCAGAACTATGAACAATGAATTGCTGGGTTTTTTTAAAATGAACAATCCATATTTTGGTATATTGTTATGGCATCCCAAACAGAAGAAAAGGAAAATTAAAATACTTGGTATTTTAATAGACAATACTAGCACAATTCTCTAAGACCTAAAAGATTATATATAGGTCTGTCAAATTTTACACCCTTTCCCCTTGTGCTAGATGCAATATTATTATTTCTTCACATATTTTTGATAATGCTAAGAAGCACCCAAGTATAAATAACATTTGTGTTCCCATTGAAAGAAACCATCTACCCTGTTTCTTATATTAGTAGATGAGATGACCCTTAGATCTTAATGTAAATAATTTGCTGGGGACATATTTCACAGGGTCTATTTTATTTTTCTAATAGGCCAATTTCTTGTAGTATGTTAATGCTAATAAATTGTACCAGATATTATGACAAAATGCCTAGTATACTCTACTGGGTTTCTTGCATTTTCCTGCCTAAAGTAATATTCAGTGCAAAAACTTTCTCATTGTGATTCAATGGAGAATCAGTTATTTCTAAAACTATAATAGGTCATAGGCTCTCTTTATATACATATATGTATGCCTATACTTGTTGATGAGCTATACTGGGAAACAAAATTAAAAGCCTTTGAGTGTTGCAGTTAAGAAACTATTTTTTATTACCCAGACTTGATATATTTGCCAAATGTATAATTGAGGAAAGTCTTAATTGGTGTTATTTTGCTACCTTCTACTGAATCTTATAATCCATCATATGGAAACACAGGAAATTAAAGTGATGCAGAAATATTGGAAATTTGCCTGCTTGCTGATACTTCTTTCTATAGCTTTGGGAAAGCAAGTTAACCTCCTGGCTTCCGTTTTGTCTTCTATTCATGTGCTATAGTGGATGCAGTTAGCTGCTATTTGTAAAGAGCTTTAAAGCTGAAAACTAGTGTGTAATCAGAGAATGTGCTTCAATTAGATTTCAAATGCTTGAAACATAGCCCAGTGTAAGACAACTCCCCATGTCCCTAAACACCTCCTCTCTCTTTTCAAATGAATATTTTTCCTGTAGGACCTGAGTTTATTCCAATTCCTGTTTTCAATATATGCTTTCTAAACCTGCCTTGAGAGTTTTGTTACTTTAAGAAATTTATTCAATTCTTGTTGTGAATTCACAACATTTATTGTGAATTGATTGAGCTTCCTTTTCTCATCATTTTTCTCCTCACTGAAAAAATAAATGAATAGAAGTGTAGACTAAATAAAAAAGCTGTCAAAGCTAAGAAAGAGCTAAACAATTAAAATGCACATGTTGGTTAGCTTTAACAAAATTGCTTCCTATTTGTGAAATCTAATAAATAAAAGTAACTTGTGTACCAAAATCTTTGAAATGTGAAATAGCTCACAAAATGTGAACAGGAATACATTGTAGTATTTACAGATTAAATTTCTCAACGTCATCATTTCACTCTCATCTTTATGAATTACATTAGTTCTTTGGCATTTTGAAATTTCCAAGTTTTAAAGTGTTAACAGTAAATTAAAATTTGAAGGGTATCTATTTTATTCTAAGGGGTTTTATCTTGCCTTCAATTATGCATAAAAGAAAATGTGAAATTTTTCTGCATATTGGAAATGAATACATACTTACTAAAGTTTTACTGGATCCAAAACTGTTTCTATTTTTAATGAGCACATTAGGTGGACTTTTACCCACTAATAAAATATATTAAATTCATGTCAATGCATTTAGCTGTTATACTAGTCAAACTCATGCTTCTTATGCACACCTTTGTATTTACTGAAAAATATGAGTTCTTTCTCCTTTTTAAATACCTGAACCATTACATCACATTTCTTCCAACAAAATTGCTGGGATTCAGCCTCCATAAATAGGCTCTCCAGCTCATTCTGAGTTTTCCAGAAGGCAGCCTCTCTTTGGTTCTTGTCTTCTTGCCTTCACAACCTTGGCTGGAACACAGCATCCTTGGGTCATTGCCACCTTGCTGGGTAGTGCTGCCCTTCTTTCATGATGACTTCTATCACTCACATGGTCCATGATTTCCTTCAAAAGTGACCAAGGGTGTGGGATGGTACATTTCTCTCCCAGTCTCAAAACAATTGGTGTTGACCTCCAACTTCCCACAAAACTACTTAAAGCAGGACATACAAGTAGCAAGAATATACTGAGGATTTGATAATAAAGAGGAACACACACACACACACAAACACACAAACAAAATAGCCTAAAGTTGCTGCATATGTCCATACCACCTTAGGGAGTCATAATCCTATTTTTCTGTGTTTCTCCCCACATGCTATAGCTGGAAATCAACTACAGGCCATAGGGACTCAAATTTCCTCAAAATGAGGAGTGTTATTTACTGTAAGTACATTTATAAGGCTTACTTTCAGAAGTTCTTAGTTCTGTTCCTTTGGTTTTTCCCAAGATGTTTTGCACTGGGGACATCCATGCCATTATGTATGCTTGTTCTCTGTTCCTGAAAAACCAATCATAGCATACTCAAAATTTCCAAATTTTCCTAGATTATTTCCTAGTCTATGGTTAGAATTTTTTTTTCATTCTTTTTTTTTCCCTTGTTTATTGGTCCTTACAGAGTTACTATTGTATAGCACTTTTAAGATCTGGATGTATCATGGTGTTTGAAAAATTAAAATGGCAATTAAATATAACACCTTTCACACCTTATGGAAATTACATAATATATTCATGTAATTCCTCTTATTTTTCAATTTGCAACCCTGAGTTATCTATATTTACTCTCTAAAACTGTCAGATAACTAGGTAATATTTACTAAACAACTACAAAATTTCTAACACATTTAGAAAGTCTTGATAACACAACCTTTATGAATACTTAACATAAATTAAACTATATGGGAATTTTTTAAAAAGCATCATGCATTTCAAAGTATTTCTGTTAATGACTTCATTCAAGGAGTTTAGAAGAATGTGAGTGCTTGCACACATGCACATATGCGTGTGTGTTGCAAAAAGTTAAATAATATATCAGAAGGCAGCTTTATGTACTGCAATTTTATTATATTATATATAATATGATGTTTTGATATATACAATAAAACAATTACTAATCAAGCAAGTTAACACATTCTTCATCTCACAGACATACGTTTCCTGTGTATGTAAAGACACCTGGAAAACTATGCTCTTAAAAATTTTCTACTTTACATTATTACTGACTATAGTACTTACTCTGTACAGTAGATCTAATCTTTCTCATCTTATATAATTGCAGCTGTACCCATTGATCACGCTTTCCCATTCCATCCTGGTAACCACTGTCCTATACTATTTCTATTTATTTGGCTTATTTTTGATTCTACATATCAAACTACTTTTTTAAAACACATCTAGCTTATTTTACTCCATTCACACACATTTGATATCATATTTCTTTATCCATTCATTCAATGAAGGACTCCTAGGTTGTTTTCATATCTTAGCTATTGTGAATAATCCTGCAATAAACATGGAGGCACAAATATCTCTATGAGTTATTGATTCCTTTCTTTTTCATATATACCCAGAAGATGGACTGCTGGGTCATGTATGGAATATAGTTTTATTTTAATTTATTGAGGAAACTTTACACACTTTTCCCTAATAGTTACCAATATACATTCCTATGAATAGTATGTAAGGGTTCCCATTTCTCTACGCTCTCACCAACACTTAACTCATGCCTTTTTGATAATAGTCATAATAAGAGATTTGAGGTGACATTTCATTGTGGTTTTGAATTTCATTTCCCTGATGATTAAGGGTGTTGAGTACCCTTTCTTCTGACTATGGAGTTAGTTAGCTGTCTGTCACTGTGACAAAATTACTGAGATAATCAACTTAAGGAAGAAAAATATATTTTTGCTCAGAGTTTTAGTAGTTTCAGTTTATGGTTTCTTGGTCCTGTTGCTTTTGGGCCTGTGGCGAGGCAGTAAATTATGAGGGACATGCATGGCAGAGGAAAATTTTTCACTTTATAATGGCCAGAAAGAAGTGAGAGAGAGACAGACAGACAGACAGAGAGACAGAAAGAGAGAGAGAGAGAATGGGGCTAAGGTTCTAGTATCCCTTCAAGGCACATCCCCAAGGATTTAAGTTCCTTCCGCTATCTAACAATCCATTTTTTAACCCATGGTCACAAGGATATAGTGGTATATTCTCTCTCAAGTATTTGATAGTTTTTTTAAAATTTATTTTTATTTTCTGTTTTTAGATATACATGACAGTTGGGTATATTTAGACATATTATACATACATAGGGTGCAACCCATTCCAATTTGAATTTGCTTCTTGTGGCTGTACATGATGTGGAGTTACATTGGTCATGTATTCATATATGAGCATAGGAAAGTTATGTCCAATTCATTCTACTGTCTTTCCTATTCCCATTTCACCTCTCTTCCTTTCATTTTACTTTGTCTAATCCAATGAATTTCTATACTTCCCCTCCCTACCTTCGTTTGTCATGGGTCATCATCCACATATCAGAGAGAACATTCAGCCTTTGGTTTTGGGGGACTGGTATATTTCACTTAGCATGGTATTCTCTAGTTCCATCCATTTACCAACAAATGAAATAATTTCATTCTTCTTTATGGCCAAGTAATATTCCACTGTGTGCATATACCACATTTCTTTTATCCATTCATCTGTTGAAGGGCATCTAGATTGTTTCCATAGCTTGGCTATTGTGACTTGAGCTTCTATAAACATTGATGTGGCTACGTCACTGTAGCATGCTGATTTCTGCAGAATGGGAGAAAATCTTTACCACCTGCTCTTGAGATACAGCATTAACATCTAGGATATTCAGAGAACTGAAAAAACTTATCACCAAAACACAAATAGCTCAATCAATAAATGGTCAAAGAAACTGAACAGGCACTTCATGGAAGAAGAAATACAATTAGTCAAAAAATATATGGAAAAATGTTCAATATCTCTAGTGATTAGAGAAATGCAAAAACTACACTCATCTCACTCTAGTCAGAATGGCAATTACCAAGAATACAAGTAACAATAAATGTTGTCAAGGATGTAGGAAAAAAGAATTCACTCATACATTGCTGGTAGAATTGCAAATTGGTGCAACCATTCTGGAAAGCAGTATGGAGATTTCTTTGAAAATTTGGAAGGGAACCACCATTTGGCCCAACAACCCGACTCCTCGGCTCATACTCAAAGGACTTAAAAGTTGATTTTAAAAAGTCTTTTCTAAGATTAAATTCTGGGTTTCATTTATTTTCTGTATCATTTTTCATGCCATTAATATCTATTCCAAAGTATATGTTTGCTTCCTTCTGTTTACTATATATATGTTTTGCTCTTTTTTTCTGCAATATATTAGGGTAGAAGATTAGGTTATTGATTTAAATTTTTTATTCATTTTTAATGTAAACTTCACAATTAAAATTTACCTTCAGTTATTGCATAGACAATATGTGCTTTATCAAGGTTCATACAACAATGAATTCAATTTGCTATTAAATAATTTGAGCAAAATTTTTTATACAATACTGTTTAATACTACATGTCATGAATAAAGCCTGAGTCTTTTCATAGGTATCACTTTTACAAATTTCTAATTGGATTAGATATTATTTAAATTTAGGGTGTCTAATCTCCAATTGCTCTTGAAGTTCTAATACTGCAGTTGCTTCTCTTAAACTAGAGTGACACAGAAAAATGCAGCTATTATAAGTATGGTACAACCTTAGCAGTTGAAGTGCAAACCTGAAAAAGATTAAACAATACTGACATATTTATATTGAGATGACACAATGCTCTCTGTAAAATATTGGAATCAAATATAAAATTGGTAAAGCAAGTGGTTAAAGCATTTGATACCAGTGAGATCCACACATTTTGCTAACTGTTGTAAGCACATTTCTTCTGTAAAGGGAAAGTGGTATGATGCTGATTGCTTCTCTTTTGCTTGCCTTGAATCACACTTTCAAAAGAAAATTATCTTTTTAAGTATAATTTATAGTGCATTATGTAATTCACTGCTACAGTGAACAGGCAGAAAGTATTTGTTTAATTTAGAATTTGGGCACTGCTGAGCATGGTATAATTAGTGTGGCAAAGCAAAACTCTCACTTTTGTTGAAACTCCACAATCCATACTCAATTCCAAACTTGAGCAAGCTTTATCAATCTATCAGTTTAACCGTATGTCACTCAATTGTAAATGATGTTCTATTAATCACAGTTTTGATTTCCACTTATAAAAACAAGCTCTTTGCAATGCCCCATGTATATATCAACTTGTACCGTGGGTATACCATAATGATAATTTCTTTCTCTTTTTTTACAAAATGTAAATGATTCAATGATATTTATCATGGTTGTTGACTTTCTACATTCTGGTCTGAAAAATAAATATAAGGTACTATAAACCTTCTCTGTGTGCTTGTGTATTCATATTTTTATATAAAATTACTCATATCTTCATATATTTTTTGAGTCAACATTAGTCCTACTTTAAGTCATCCTGCATCTTAACTTACGTGACCAAATACATAAAGGAATTTTGTTACGGCTTGTCTTGTATATTTCCATCAGATTAATTTAAATCACAGAATTAAGATGATCAGTAGTCAAAAAAATATAAAACAAAACAAAGCAAAAACAGTATCTGCATACTTTTTACAATTTGTTCCTTTTAGTTATGCATGACAGTAGAACATATTTTGGCAGATTATACATACATAGAATATAATTTATTCTATTTAGGATACTATTCTTGTGGTTGTACATGATGCACAGTTACCCTGGTCATGTATTCAAACACAAGGCCAGGAAAGTTATGTTTGATTAATTCTATAGTCTTTCCTATTCCCCTTCCCTCTTCCTTCCCTTAATTTCCTATTGTCTAATCCAGTGGATTTCTATTATTTCCCTCCCTGAACCTCCCTTGTTTTGGATTAGCATCCACAAATCAGAGAGAATATTTGGCCTTTGGTTTTAGGGATTGAATTATTTCATTTAGCATGACATTCTCCAGTTTCATTCATTTACCAACAAATACCATAATTTCATTCTTTGTTATGGCTAAGTAATATTCCATTGTGTATATATATCATATTTTCTTTATTCATCCTTCCATTGAAGGACATCTAGGTTGTTTCCATAGCATGGCTATTGTTAGTTGAGGTGCTATAAATATTGATATGGCTGCATCACTGTAGCATGCTGTTTTAAGTCCTTTGAGTATAGACCAAGGAGTGGGATAATTATGTCAAATGGTGGTTCAATTCCAAGATTTCTAAGAAATTTCCATACTGTTTTCCATAGTGGATACACCAATTTTCAGTCCCACCAGCAATGTATGAGTAAACATTTTTTCCCTTGTCTTCACCAATATTTATTGTTACTTGCATTCTTTTTTAAAAAATGTTTTGTAGTTGTAGATGGATAGCATGACTTTATTTTATTTGCTAATTTTTATATATGGTGCTGAGGTTTGAACCCAGTGCCTCACATGTGCTAGGCAAGTGCTCTGCCACTGAGCCACAACCCCAGCCTATTACTTGCATTCTTGATAATTGTCATTCCAACTGGAATGAGATGGAATCTCAGTGTAGTTTTAATTTTCATTTCTGTATTTGCTAGAGATGTTGAACTTTTTTTCATATATTCGTTGACTAATCCTATTTCTTCTTCTGTGAAGTGCCTGTTCAGTTTCTTTTCCCATTTGGGGTAGAGAAAGATGGCATATTTGTGGGAAGGGGCTGTTCTCACAGCTCTGTGACTCAGGATTCAAACAACCAGGAAACTACTTCTCCAGGAGTTGAGTAAAAGAAAAAAACACTCTACTGACACTCAGTATCATACAGACAGCCTTGCACACTGGAAAAGTAAGGGTACATCAGACAAAGCTAAGAAATAGAATTAGAGCTGAGCTCCAGGTGGGAGCTGGGGTGGAGAAATATACAAGGTCTGAAAACATCTGTAAGTGCCAGAATATTTTGGCCTGGGGAACCACAGCCCACCCTGGGCAGAACCAGAGGCTATATGGCCCAATAAATGTGTACATGAATGTCTTGTTCTGCCAGCCTTGCACAGGGAGCATAGACTTACATAAAAAAGAGCATAGACTCTCCATAAAAAAGTGGTGTGAACTCACACTGGGAGCTTAGATTCATGAATTCCAGGCTGAAACTAGCACATGAATCTAGCAGATGCCAACCAGAAAATCTAAAGTGGGCCTAGCAAATCAGAAGAATTTCTGACATTGAGATTTTCTGGCACAGGAACCATTTTGCCTGGAGGCAACACAATTCAGAACCCAGAGAAAGCCTGCACCCACCTGCCTCATTCTATCAAACCAACAGCCAACAGGATACAGAACCCACTGCAGGGAGAAACTGAGTGGGGCAGAGTGACTGAGTCAGTGCTTTAAAAAACTTTCTTGAGGAAAAAAAAAACAAAAAATAAAAAAAACTCAGTATCTCTGAAAACATAACCAATGAAGAACTTATTCCCTCTTCCCATGGGCAGTGCTTTGCAAAGAGTAGTGGGATATAGTCCTAGAAGCATGTTGATTCATTAGTGCTGGAAAAATCCCCTCATTAAAAACACCTGGGAAAATAACAAACCAAATACCCACTCCTGGGAGCTTCACTTGCAGCAACTCATCACACAGATCCCAAAGGCAATACGCAGGAAGTCAAGCTGATAGCATCTTCCGCAGCTCCTCACGCCATCTTGCTGAGAAGGGATGCTGAGAAATGAAAAAGTAGTTTGGCATAGACAGTGGACATCTTTCTATTACTATTTTGCTATTTTGCTTTTGCTTTTGTTATGTTTTGATTTGGTTTTGAATGTGTACTGATTAACAAATGATGAACATTTGCACATTTTTATACATATGTATTTATTTCTTTTTTAGCTTTTAGCATTTCCTTAAAGTATCTTTTTCCCCCTTTTTTGAACTCTGTATTTTTTAAATTTGTTTTTTATGTTTTGAAAGATTAGTTCTTTGTTTAGTGTGTGTTGGAATAATTTCCTATTGACTCTTTCATAACTCTGTTTTCCTTTGTTTTCTGCTTCTCTTGCTCTTTTTTATTTTTTCTTTTGTCAACAAATTTTACTGCTCCCTTCTCTCTCTTCCTTTAACTCTTTTACTTCTATTTCTTTCAATTACTGTTTTCTGGTTTGCTTGTTTTTTGGTTCTCACCTCTTAAAAACATATCCTACATTGCCTCAAATATATACCCCACTCACCTCTTAAATCTGAAAACCCTTTTCTACTACCCCATCTCTTCTTTTTGTCCTCTTAAAGGACACTAGCTTTAACTGGATACTTATACATATGCATATATTCTTATTTTTTTTCTAATGTCTTCCATTTTATTTGAAGGCAGTTATTTTTCATGGATTGGTATTTTGAAGAATAATATATTTGATTAGTATATATTGACTTTGTTCTTGTAAATTTTTATTTATTTTTTGTATGTTTTGTTTTTTCTTTTACCTTTCTTTTAATTTTTAAATTATTCTATTTTTTATTTTATTTTTCTTTTCATTATTTTTTCTCTTTCACTTATTGGTTTCCTTTGACTTTTTCTCTCTTTTCCTCCACTAACAGCCAACTGATGTTGTTCTGTCTTCCACAGTTTCTTTGTTTTAACCTCAATATTTACTCCTTCTCCCTCATAATCATCACATCCTACATTACTTCTATTATATCTCTGGTCATCACATGAAATGGTAAGCCCTTATGTAAACTTACTGTTTTCACCATGGGCAATAACTGATCATATTATTTCTGATTATTGTAACAATCAGCATTGTAGATATCGTCACAAGGGCTTTTGGTTTAATGCTGTAAATTATTTGCATCAGTTGTTGTTACCATATGTCTCCCCCTAAAATGTGAAGTAGAGGAAATCTTCAGGGACACTAT
Source organism: Geosciurus inauris (assembly GCA_004024805.1). Taxonomy (NCBI): domain Eukaryota; kingdom Metazoa; phylum Chordata; class Mammalia; order Rodentia; family Sciuridae; genus Geosciurus; species Geosciurus inauris. Next base: position 6,875 of record PVHX01005661.1, on the reverse strand, counting down.
AATTCCACAAGATAGAAACTCTACTACCTCAAAAGCAACTGTTAGATGTGTAGACATACAAACAACATGAGAAAGCAAGGGAAAAAATCACTTTAAACAAACCAAAATATGTCAAAAACAATCCATCCACAGCACAGTGGAAGAAATGTCAAGGAAGGAATTGAAACTGTTCATAGTTAAACTGATCTGCAAGGTAAAGGATTATGTAAGGGAGCAAATACAGGTTAGAAAAAAAAAAGATCACTTCAATAAAGAGAAAGAGATTCTGGGAACAAACAAAAATCCTCAAAATGAAGGAATTAATAAATCAAATCAAACATTTATTGGAAAGTATCACCAGGAGACTAGACCACCTGAAAGACAGAGGCTTAGGCAATGAAGACAAAATATATAATCTTGAAAATAAGGTTAAGCATGGAGAAAAGATATTAAGAGACCATGAACAGAACTTCCAAGAAATATGGGATAACATGAAAACTAAAGATTTAGTGGGATAGTCAAAGTCTCAGAGATACAAAACAAAGAAATGCATAATCTTTACAATGAAATAATGTCAGAAAATTTCCCAAACCTTATTAATGAAATGGAACATCAAATACAGGAAGCTTACAGGACCTCAAATATACAAAATTACAACAGACCCAAACTAAGCCACATTATGAAGATGCATACCATATAGAATATGTTTAGAATTTTTAATGCTGCCAGAGAAAAAAGTAACATTTAGAGGAAATCTAATTCAGATCTCAGCTGATTTTTCAACCCAGACCCTTAAAGCTAGAAGGTCTTGGAATAATATATACTAAGCTCTGAAAGAAAATGGATGCCAACCAAGAAAATCTAAGCTTCAGATCTGACAATGAAATAAAAATCTTCCACAATAAACAAAAGTTTACAGAATTCACAACCCAAAAGTCCTCACTACAAAACATTCTCAGCAAAATATTTCATAAAGAATAAAAAAATAAAAATAAAATCCAGCAAAGGGAAGTAATACATTAGAACAGTGAATAGAAAAGTAAGCTAATTCAAATTAAAAACAAGAAATAATTCAAAATAACAGGGAATAAGAATCATTTCTCAATAATAACCTTGAATGTAAATGGCCTTAACTTATCAACCAAAGACATAAACTGATAGATTGGTTTAAAAGACCAGAGACTAAGACCAAGAGACTAACCTCATAGGCAAAGACATTCACAGACTAAAGCTAAAAGGATAGAAAAAAACTTAACCATTCACATGGATTTTGCAAACAAGCAGGTGTTTCTATCTTCATATCTGATTAAGTGAACTTCAAGTCAAAATTGATCAGAAGGGGAAAATAAGGCCATTTCATACCGCTTAAGGGAACTATACGTCAACAAGATACAACAATCTTAAATAGTTCCGCTCCAAACAATGGAGCATCTACATACATAAAACAATCCCTTTACAATCTCAAGAATCAAATAGATCACAACACAATAATATAGAGTGACTTTAACACACCTCTCTCACCAATTAATAGATCTTCAAATAAAAAAGTAAATATAGATGCCATAGAAGTAAAAAATGTAATTAATAGACATATACAAAATACTTCATCTATCAATGAATGAGTATGCTTTTTTCATTAGCACATAGAACATTCTCTAAAATAAACCACAATTTAATCCACAAAGAAACTCAGCAAATACAAAAAAATAGAGATAATACCTTGTATTCTATCAGATAATAATGGAATAAAATTGGAAATTAATGATACAACAAAAACAGAAGTTACTCTAACACCTGGTGTAATGGTTAATTTGAATTATAAACTTGATTGGATTAAGAGTCGCCAATGATTAAGAGGTAAATCCCTGCGTCAAAGAGGGTGTGTCTAGGAATGATTGGCATGTGGGATACCCAACTGAAAGAGAGACTGTCCCTGAGTATGGGCAGCACTGTCTAATGGGATGATGGCTTGGATGAAATAAAAGTTAGAATATCAAGGAAACAGCAGCAGATGCAAGCTCAATTTTTTTTTTTTTTGTACTGAGGATTGTACTCAGGGATATTCAACCACTGAGCCACATCTCCAGCCCTATATTGTGCTTTATTTAGAGACAGTGTCTCACTGAGTTGTTTAGCAACTCACTGTTCCTAAGGCTGGCTTTGAACTCGCTATTCTCCTGTCTCAGCTTCCTGAAGTGCTGGGATTACAGGTGTGTGCCACCACACCTGGTGCTTCAATTCTTCTTGAATGGGTTTTTGATTGCTGGTGTGGTCATCTGAGGATATCAAATTCTCACTTCTTCACTCTTCCAAAGTTCACTCGACTAGTGATTCCCCAGAAGCCTTCAGTCTTGGACTGGGGTAGCAACATTGATCCCTCTTGTTCTGGGACTTCAGCCTCTTGGACTGCACAGCAACTGGTTCTTCCAGCCCTCTAGCCTGCAGATGGCCATTGTGAACTTTCCAGCCTCTTATCACATAAGTCAACCTCATAAATCCCTTTCTATAATTATACTTCCTTTTGATTCTGTTCCTCTAGAGAACTCTTGAATAATACACTTGGAGACTAAATAGTACACTACTGAATGACCAATGGATAGCTGAGGAAATCAGAGTTGAAAAAAAATACTTAGAGGTAAATGAGAATAGCAAGACAACATATCAAAATCTCTGGAACACTATGAAGGCAGTACTAAAAGGAAAGTTCATTGCATTGTGATCATTCACTAAAAGAACAGAAAACCATCAAATAAATGACTTAATTTTACATCTCAAATGCCCTAGAAAAAGAGGAACAAAAATCAGAAGAAGCAGTAGAAGACAGGAAATAATAAAAATCAGAGTTAAAATTAATGAAATGAAAACAAACAAAAAGACAATTAAAAAATTAATGAAACAAAAAGTTGGTTCTTTGAAAAAATAAAAATTGATAAACTGTTAGCCAAGCTAACAAAGAGAAACAGAGAGAAAACTCAAATTCCTAAAATTATTGATGAAAAAGGAAATATCGCCATGGACACCACTGAAATACAGATGAAAATCAGAAGCTACTTTGAAAATCTATACTCCAATAAAATAGAAAATCTTAGAGACATAAACAAATTTCAAGAGACATATGACATACTCAAATTGAATCAAAGGAACATAGAAAATTTAACCAATCAATTTCAAGCAATGAAATTGAAGATGCCTACAAAGAAAAGCCCAGCATCAAATGGATTCTCAGTTGAGTTCTACAATACCTTTGCAGAAGAATTTACACCAATACTCTCCCAATTATACCATGAAATAGAAAAGGAGAGAAACCTTCCAAATTCATTATATGAAGCTAGTATCACCCTGCTACCAAAACTAGACAAAGACACATCAAGAAAAGGAAAATTCAGACCAATAGTCTTGATGAACACAGATGTAAAACTTCTCAATAAAATTTTGGTGAATTACATACAAAAACATATTAAGGGGCTGGGGTTATGGCGCAGTGGTAGCGTGCTCGCCTAGCATGCGTGAGGCACTGGGTTCGATCCTCAGCACCACATAAAAATAAAATAAAGATAAAAAAAAAAAAAATATTAAAAACATAATGTACCACAATCAAGTGGAGTTTATTCCAGGGATACAAATTTGGTTCAACATATGAAAGTTAGTAAATGTAATTTACCACATCAATAGATGTAAAAACAAGAAGCACATGATTATCTCAATAGATGCAGTATCAATAGATCCTTGACAAAATTCAGCAACCATTCATGCTCAAAAAACTGGAAAAACAAGGGATAGTAGGAACATACCTCAACATTGTAAAAGTTATATGTGTTAAAAACAGGGCCACCATCATTCTAAATGGAGAAAAATTGAAAACATTTCCTCTAAAAACTGAAACAAGATAGAAATATCCTCTTTACCATTTCTATTTGATATAGTCCTTGAAACTCTGCAGTGCATTCACACAAAAGAAATTAAAACGATACAAAAAGGAAAAGAAGAACTCAAACTATCACTATTTGCCAATGACATGATTCTATATTTAGAAGATCCAAAACATTTCACCAGAAAACTTCCAGAACTAATAAATGAATTCATCAAAGTAGCAGGATGTAAAATCAACACACATAAATTAAATGCATGTCTGTACATCAGTGACAAATCTTCTGAAATGAAATTAGAAAAACTACCCCCATTTACAATAGCCTCAAAAAAAATAAATTACTTGGGAATCAACATAACAAAAGAGGTGAAAACCTCTATAATAAAAACTACAGAACACTAAGGAAAGAAATTTTGAAGAAAACCTCAGAAAATGGAAAGATCTCACATGTTCCTGGATATGCAGAATAAATATTATCAAAGTGACCATACTACCAAAGTTATACAGATTTAGTGTAATTCCTCTTAAGATCCCAATGATGTTCTTCATAAAAATGTAAAACGCAGGCATGAATTCATTTGGAAAATTAAGAGGCTCAGAACAACCAAAGCAATCCTTAGCATGAAAAGTGATGCAGGAGGGAGGCATCATAAAACCAGACATTAAATTATACTACAGAACTTTAGTAACAAAAGCAGCATGGTATTGGCATCAAAATAGACATGAAGATCAATGTAACAGAAAAGAAGACACAGAGACATACTCATATAATTATATTTATCTATCTAGACAAATGTGCCATAAACATACATTGGAGAAAAGATAGCCTCTTCAACAAATTGTGCTGGGAAAACTGGAAATAATTATGTAATAGAATGAAATTGAACCCTTAGCTCTCACCCAGCACAAAATTCAATTCTATGTGGATCAAGGACCTGACCATTAGACCAGAGGCTTTGCACTTACTAGAATAAAAATTAGGTCCAATTCTCCATCACATTGGCTTAGGAACCAACTTCCTCAGTAAACTCCTAAAGCACAAGAAATAAAATCAAGAAACAAGAAATAGGATGGTATAAAACTGAAAACCTTCTTCACAGCAAAGGAAACAATCAAGAATGTGTACAGAGATCCTACAGAATGGGAGAAAATTTTTGCATACTTGTTTGTAACTTGGAACTTGACCATCAATATCTAATCAAGCAATATTGGAAACCTCAAGATCTCAAATCATTTCATCAAATTAAGACAAACAATAGATTAAGATTTCCTAGGAAATATTAGGGCCCCTGCATAAGTTTTCAAATGTTTCACAATACCCAGTATTAGGGAATACCATTCACATCAGAATTTATGAACATCAACTGACTTCAGTTTAACTCATATGTAACTCTACCCTCAGGAAAGCCAGTGGCCAGTTTCAGGTAGGGTTAGTTAAATTTCTATATGACAATATGTTGTATATGTGATGGACTTATCCCATCTCCTCCTCCTTTCCTGCTCTGTCTCCTCTTCCTTTGCTATCCCTATCCTATACTCTTATTTAGTATTTCCCAATCACACTCACTGAGTTAGGCCTTTATATCTTTATATATTATTATATCACATATTTTTATATTCCTGGTATTGTATGCATCAAGAATTTCTTATATTTGAACTAAGAGTCTTTAACTAGGTTTCAAGCATTTTCTTTGAGATATTTGTTTAATTTAACGTGGGTCCCCATTCCTATCTGGCTAGTGGAGGTAAGTCTTTTTATTCTTGGTACATTAGCTACTTTTAACCAGTTTATCTTTTTATTCTCTGTTCTCTAAGTCACTTCATTTTTTGTATTGATAGAGCAAAATATTGATGTGCATAATTTAAATAAAACTTCCAACAATTATGTGGATATATATATATATTATTATCCCAATTGTATAAATATAGAAACTAAGTATAATATCCAATTCAAAGTCAGACAACACAACTAATAATTAATGAAATACTATGTTTCATCTTAATATCTAAACCTTTCTCTTGGAAAATAATTTCTCAAGATTTGTATTAATGTCTTTATTCCTTTTTTTTTGATCTCCATGACTCTTACACTTTGATCTTATTTGGCAAACTGGAATAATAATAACTGAATTTAATATCTCTTTCTTTAAAGAGTATGTATTCTCTTATTTGTTTTCTGTATTTTATATAAATATCACATTTTGCTTGCTAAGAAGGCTGGATTACAAACACTCTGGAGTCAGTGACATCTAAAAAAGCTAATGCGATTTAGGGCAGTGTTGTAATCGTGAGCATAAAGTTAGGGCAATTTTGTGACATGCTTTTATTAAGAGACATCTGTCTAAGATCAACTCTGACTGATTTGCTAAAGCATTTTGCTTGAAGGTCAGTGTTGTCTTCCTAAAGGTCCACTTAAAACTCCAAGTGCTTGAATGCCAAATTATAGCTTGATTCACTCAGTATAGAGTTTGTTGGTATGGATATTTAGTATTTTGGCAGAAATCAGAAATTTGAAATATTACAGATAAAATATGCCTTCAAATGCTGAAGTTGCTTAGGTAAGGATTGGAAAACATCCATATATGACAATGAATTTTACTCTGCTTACTTAAAGGAGAGTATCTCAGAAAATCAGAATCTTGCGAGCAATAACTGAGTTCAAATTTCAGCGTGAGAATTTTCAATATGATCTGGGAAATTAACAGCATGAAATCAGGTTTCCTCATTTATAAAACAATAAGCATTTTATTTAGTTTTCACAACAAGTAAAAAAAGACAAATACCTAGATGTTCAGTAAATTATAAATGACTTACTTTCATCCCTTTCAATAAGGAACAGGATATTATTGCATGGGACTATGTGTAAACAGTTCTTTTGCACATGTAACGACGTTTAGGTATAATAAAGCCAAGAGAAGTTTTTCCACTGTCTGTACTTCACAGTTTTTCTTAGGCTACTCGTCTTAACTGAAAGTAGAATAAGCAAGGCAAGTAAGCCAACAATTCAAAACTATAATAATATATTCTA